>CAJNDT010006189.1:240000-363060 GCA_905221615.1 Symbiodinium sp. CCMP2592 | reverse complement strand
GCATAAAGCTAGAGACGAGACAGCACATGTGTGTATATGTTTCTGTATATATATATACAAACTTGTTTATTTATACGTAGGTACAAAATAAATATCTTCTATCATATAACCATATAACCTCCACCTTCGAAGACTAATGTTTGGGATTAAGCCCATATGAATACATTTGGCAGTAAACTTTCGTAAAATCGTTCAAAGAACTAATCTGACGGATAGGTGTCTGAACATCACCATCAGCTTCATTGCTTTCCTGAGAAATCTACCTGCGAATCAAAAAAGCCCAGCCAGCCAGCATCTTTTGGCCTTGCTTCCAAAGATTGGGCATGAATCGATCTTCCATCCGCATAAGCTAGATGGAAAGAGAGTCGTGGGAACAGTCGAGAGAATTGTGCGATGACACATGCACAAGAGATGCAGGGAAAGTGGGTCACGTACAGAAATATCTGGCCTTCGATTCTCGAAGCTCCTTCGGAGTCCGTCTCTTGGAGCAGGTCAGCCGTCACTTGCAACAGTGCGCAGCGCTCCGCATGGCCGCTGCGGTCGTGCTCTCCTAGCATGTTTGGGGCCACACGGCTTTTGGTGATCATCGGCCTGAGAAGATCCGAAGCCATAGCCGAAGGGGAGGTCTTGGATTCGAGTTGCCAGGAGAAGGCCCGGCCCGGCTCGTTCGGCCCGGCTCTCGTGGTATAGCGAACGAAGGCAACGATCTCCCTCTTGTTCACCTTGTCGAGTTGTCGAACGAGCTTTTGCTGCTCCAGGGGCGCTGCTTCAGCCATTCCTGCCCGTATGGCTCTCTCCCGTTCGACAGCACAAGCGGCTGCCGCTTCTTTGACCCAGGCAGAAGCAGAACAGCTTGGGCTGTAGACTTCTGTCGAGCTCACCGCCTTGACATCTTCAAGAAATTGAGCCGTGAACCACACTCCTAGGTGATCCAAGTCCAGTTCGGAGATCCGGCTTTCCATGCTTGACCAGCCACCATTGCCGCAGGGTACGGCCTGATGCAAGGAATGAAAGATATGCAAGTCGAGGAACTGGCACAGTCGTGTCCACAGATCTCCCAACTCTCTTGACGCAGGCTTGGCGGCATTGCCGAGAATCAGCAGTTCTCTGGCACCGATGCCTTGAGGGTCTGAGCCTGCGAAGCCTTGACGAAGGAAAGCCTCAATCGCCGCCTGGAAGAGTTCGATGTGAAGGAGACCGGCAGCTTGAGCGGCACTCAGTACCTGTGCGATGTTCTGCGAGGCAGATGCAGGATCCTCCCGGGCCCTCCTGGCAGTCTCTCGGCATGCAGTGTCCAGAAGTCTTTCGCTGAATGTTGCGACATTGGTAAAAGACCAAAGTACGTTGCCAATGCCCTGCATGTCAAACTCGCATATATGCTGGATGGAATATTCAGCCACAGCTTGCATCCAGGGCCAGTGGCACCGACCGATGATTGTGCTATACGCCCAGGCTGCATTAGCAACCTCGCGCGGAGCACAGCTGTCGATTCCCCGGCTGCCCAAGACTTCTTCCACAACCTCAGTCCACCAGCACGGGTAGTGCTTAAATGTCCGATACCGATGCGACTCTGGCTACTCGCGTTGACGACTCTCTCATAGTTTGCGTTTCAGTGGAGGGGAAGCATCGAGCCAAATATGCCAGAGTTTGAGTCCTTGGGGGTCTCTCTTCTGGACCAGTAAGTTTCGGTTCCTACCCCAAAAGGGTCCGATTGCAAGACGCAACCTTCCGCTGCCCTGCCTCCCTTCGCAGGCAGGATCCTGAGCCCGATCAGACCATCTTGATCTTCCCTGCTAGGCCCCGGGCATCGTCGAAGAAATCGTGGTTGCAAACCCCGGCAGTTCCATGTGCCCACATCATTATGGAGAGCTCGTGCATCTTGAACTCTGCCAGTCCCACAGCTTTTGCATGGTTCGACACTTTGATGAACAGCCACGGCAGTCTGACACCAACTGTGGCGTAGGCCCAGAGCATGTTGTTCAATTCTTGGGACTTGCACTCTGGAAGGCGTGCGACGAAAGGGTCAGCCGCTCGTTCAAAAAAGTGATGATCACGCACTTCCAATGATGCCAAGGCCCAAGCACTGATGGCCAAATTCTGTGCAGAGAACTCCGTCATCATCACCTTACCGAGGGATGTCAGCCTTGAGATGATATGAGGATCTTTGTGCAGTACGGCTGCATAAGCCCACAGACAATTTGCTACATCCAGCAACTCAAACTCAGAGTGGTCCCTTTTCAACACCTCACTGGCCACCACAGCAAACCACCGTTCATCTGTGTAGCAAGCCGTGGCAAAGGCCCAGACTGCGTTTGTCAAGCCCTGCAGGCTGAACTCTCCCGGACGCTTGCAGGCTGCCTCTGCTAGGATCCTGAAAGCGCCCTCATGAGCCGCTGCCTGTTCTGCAAGTGCCAGGGAGTAGAGAAGCGTCGCGATGTTTCTCGTGTCACTGATCTTCCATGCATCGCGCTTGCAACAAACTGCATCGGCGACTTCATCGTAAAACTCCTGCCCTCCTTGAGCAACTTTGGCCATGGACCAGGCGACTAAGCTCAAGTCGATGGGTGCCAGCTTGGCAATCGGGGCTTCCTTTGCAACTCGAGTGAAGACGGCAGTACAGTCCGTGTAGGCGACGGTAGCAAAGCCCCAGACAAGGTTTGCCAGCTGCCTATCGCTGAACTCTGACACACGGTCGGCCGAGCCTGCATCCATGGCGGACCAAAACGCTTCGTTTGTGACCAGCAGCACACCCGCCGAATAGGCCAGAGTCGCAGTGCTCTGAGCATCAAACTTGGCGCTTCCACGCTGAAGGAACTCCGACGAAATTGCTGCTGCAGCTGTAGCTTCGGCATCTTTTGGGGCAGTCCGAGATGAGGCAATGCCCCACAAAAACAAGGACAGCTCTTGAGGCTTGAATTGGTCCACTCGCTGTTCTGTGATCCGAATCATTGCTTCCATCAGCGACTGGGCATTCCAATGAAGCTTCGCCACGGCCCAGCAAGCGTTGGCGATGCTTTGCGCTCTGAACCGACTCGGCCGCTCACGAAGCTGAGACTCTAAAGTCATCAAAAGGCCTTGGCAGCGTTGATACTGCTTGCTGCCCTGCTGAAAAGCTGCCACACGATGGATGGCCGTACACAAACTCACGGGGCTGAACTGTGAATGCTTTGCTTCGATCAGTTCGACCAACTCCGGCAGCTGATCCGCCCCGAAGCTCGTCAGACGCTCCTGGAAGGTCACATCCAAGCTGTCTCCGACTGGATGAGAGCTGCTTCTTGACCTATGCCCAGTCGGCCTCGTGGGTGCTTTCTGTTGCGTCGGCGCCTGTGTTTGAGGTTGCCGATGGCCAAGCCATAGCCCGGGGGCGCAGTAGCTGGCTGCGCTGCCAGAGGCTGCCGCCTTCGCGGCAGCCTGGATAACCAGACCCGAGTGACCTCGTCGGGGGAGTCCCTCCTGGACATTGCTCCCTTCCTGCCCGTTTGCTGGCGACTGGTCTGCGGCTTCATCAATATCTGCTCGCTTCTTCAAGGGAGGATAAAAAGTTTGCATGAAAATCTCTTCTCTTTCCGGAGACACGCTCGCCAGAACGCATCGTCATTGCATGTCTCGCTCACACTGGCCATGGTCTCAAGTTGCACAGTGCTAACACGGAACCCCCTAGCATCCAACTTGGGAGGGCTCGTAACCTATCTCTCTCTCTATATGTATATGTATACACACACACATATATATATATATGTACATGTATACAATTGCAGACACCTACATGCATGTGTGTCTATACTGTATATGCTTTTTACATGTCCGTTGTTGTCACAACCAGCACTGTTCCTATATACCCCTTGACCCGAACTCCCAATGATTAAGGCCCTATGCTGAACCCTTCTGCTGGTTTGATCTATCACGGCGGGTCAGTCCAACGTGCGCGTGAAGGGGCCTTGATCTCTGTGCTACATCAAGGTGGCGTTTTTATGCCCGATATGGAAAGCATACTTCCACAATCTCCGGAGATCGCGAACCCCTTTGCGGGGAGAAATTGATCTGATTGCATTAACAGAGACGCTGCTCGGTTCAAGCTTCGAGGTGACTTCGCAGAAACAGTTTGTCCTGTCTGCACGGGCGACTTTGCGCCCGCTGAGCCCGAAGAACACACGTGCAATTGTCTCGTACAAGGTTGGGTGCTGCATAAGTGTCCGAATACCAAACATCGGGAAAAGATTCTTTGTGTTTACACACTCCTAGCGTTTATTTTGAACCGATGTGAAGCCCAACAAATTGGAGGCAGTAGCATTAAAGACATTCGATTTAGAATGATTTAGATTATACTTCACCGCCGGTCAGCCCAGCCACTTCCATTGAAAACTTAAAAACACACAGAGGGCCCTCAGTGAGCGTCATCAGAGTCGTCCTGCAGAAACAAGAACAGCCGAGGCTGGCAGTTGGATGTGGAGGGAAGACAGAAGCACAGTGCCAGCTGAGAGCGAGAGAGCGCGAGAGGGAGAGCGAGAGACGGCCAAATTTGGGGTCCTCTAAACTTAGGCAGGAGTGCGAGCATGAGTTCCCAGAACAACGGGTGCACTGCTCTCAGTTCTGCACCGTCAGGAGTCACAGGCTTCCCAAGCTGAAATAAAGTATTCCTAATGCAATCCGGTCCGCATGGCTCCACTTCCTGACGATGCTGGCCATGTGCACGGCTTTCCACAGCTTGGCTTGTCGTTCGAGTCTGGGAGGAATCTCCTGAGATTTTGCTCTCCCGAATTCTTCAGCACGGACCAAAGACTCCTTTCCTTTAGATGCACCGACCGCATCCTTGAAACAATATCCTCACTGCCCAAGATTCTTGTCTAGCATTAGCCTCCACCGCCTCGTGCTTGGCATGATGGATCGTAAGCTGCATGTCGCAGAATTCCTGGCAACAGCGACATGAACGTATCTCCACGGCAAGAATGGCATCACGGTTTACAGGCTTTGTGTGAAGATCCCTACCACAAACTGCCACTCTGTGACCTCCGAAGCCGCCACAACGGCCATCTCCGTAGAACCAGCCCAGAGGTCTCGGACAACCTGCGGCGAAGCCAAAAGCCGGAGGCCAGTTTTCAAGGCTCCGACAGCCAGCCTTCGCCAGAGCACTGCGTAGGCCTTGCCGCGAATCCTTCGAGAGTAGGGTAGTTTGTGGAAGCTCTACAGAAGAGTCCAAGGGGCCCACGGCGAATCCTTGAGAAGCGCCTTGCTCTCGAAGCGATCTGCTGCAGCTGGCCGTTCTTCTTTCGACGGCATGTGATCGAACCTCACCGGGATGGGATTGGGCTTCTGGTCCTTTTGTCCACGGCTTGAGCTCGAGGTAAGAGGCCGGCGGCTCGTCAAGCCCCAAACACCACAGGCTGTAAGCCATGAGCTCCTTGTACCAGCAAAAAGCTTGAAGAAAGTTCAAGCGTGCAGATCCGGAGTCTGTGGCCAAGGCTGCATCGCGCTGCCTCTCAACGGACCACTGGGCCAGTCCAAAATCTGCTAATTTCACCTGAGCAACAGCAGCTGTGTTCACTTCGCCGCACTTGCGGAACAAATTTGAGTGCTGTGCGACAAGATGATCGCCAGCTGCTGCTTTCCGCCTTGCAAGAAATGATTGCCCTCGAGCTGCGACTCACGGCTGGTCAGCCCTGTAAGGTGATGCCATGTTGCAGGAGGATGTTCTCCGGCTTGATGTCGTTGTGGGTCTGTTTGCCTTGGGGTGGCAAGAAATGAAATGAGCGAGACTTCGCGCTTGACTATGCCACACTTCGTGTGCCGAGGAGCTCTTGTGGATGAAGGCCAGCGCGGAAGAGATTTGTCGAGTGATGGCTGCAAGGCCTCCAAGACTCCGGCTCCAGAAAATCCAGCAGCCAGTAGCACGAGGTGCCAAATCATCAACTATTTCGCAACGCTGCTACACCCTGCGCCCTCCCATACGGCAATGTGCCATCCGGACTCTCCTACTTTGAGTTCAATGCTGGGTTCTGAAGCGACAATGACATGTGAGTGTCTCTCCACGAGCTGTTGCTCGCGGAACAAGGCGTGGGACAGTGCCAGCGCACTAGCATGTTCTAGCCACTACAATGATAGTAATCCTGGTCATGACGATGGTGATGATGGGACGCTCGCGGGGATGCCTTCCAGGTCAAGCAGGCCCTCCTTCGACAAGTGCTGCGCCGTTCCACGATCCATATACTCCAGAACCATGCAGATGTATCCTTAGTGATGTCTCACCCAAATACGAGCATCTCTCTATGGCATCTGTCTCTACAAGCACACTGGATCCTCAGAGAACGCCGAGGACCAGTCTGTCTGGAAGAATCTTGGGTCGCTTCCCTGTGAAAACACCATCGTCGAAGGCTTTTTCGATCTTCCCTCGGAGCGCCATTCATCATGAGTAAGTAAGTAAGTATGTATGTCTGAAGAGATATGTATATAAATATATATATATATATATATGCACATAAAGGCATGTATGTGTGTATACTTTTTGTATACTAGTATTTGCAGATCAAAATCGTGGTTGAATGTGGCATGCTGTGCACTCCAAGACACTTTCGAGCTCACTTTTGCCATCGTAGTGCAGAAGAACCTGTCTGCATGTGAAAGAAGGGCTTCTCAACCAGTAATACTAAACAATACAACAAATCATACTAGTGATGACAATGGTGATAATAAGAGCACGAATAATGATACACACAATACTAAGTCTGCTTTCTGCAGCTCCCAGCCTGCAGGTGAGCCACAATGTTGTCGTGGGCACACTTGGAACCTGGATGTTTCAGGGCTTCCGTGTGACCGGGGTCGCTGCAAAACGCAGAGCAAGGAGCCGTGAGACCATTCCTGTGCGGCAACTGCCGCCCATCTTGGGCTTTGCAGCTTCACAACCTGATGCGAGGCAAGACTGGCCAGGGTCTCCGAAACACAACCACATGCGAGACCAGTGGAGTTTGTGTCAGCATAGACCAATTGCCACCCTCGACCGGATTCTGAAAAGCCTTCATCTTGCTCCCACTCCGGTTTCCGAAAACCGTCACAGCCGAGATGGAGGCTCTGCTGTTGAGAAGACACAGGTGTGCCCGTTGGTCCCTGGAAATGTCCCAGCACAATAGGTCCACAGGCGCCAGTAGATGGCAATGCGTCGACAATTTTGTATGTATGTATATACATATATGCAGATACGCTTGTTTATATTTATACCGGACTTAAATGTGTATGTACGTATGTATGTAGACGTATGTATGCATCAGCAAGTGCGCTGTGAACTCGGACTGGAAAGAACATTGCGCTGTTACATGCTGTAGCATCGTGATCTGCAGACTATATCGCCGTTGAATTGTGGTCATTTCTGAGCTAGCAGCAACTTTCTGGCTGTGATCCTTGTCAAGGCATGTGAGCACCTCGGCTGTCTTCCACATGTTGAAACGCTAGGGATGCAATCAACGTGCAGCCAAGGCACGAAGCCGTAGGCCCCTCTTCCAAGCATTTCCACCGTCTTGAGATCGCAGCAATTCTGAAGCTGCTCCGACCTCTGGAAACATGCACACCGAATCAGCCACTATGGAGCCAGGCTTCTGCAAAGTCAGCGACGCAGATGACTCCATCAACGAGTGAAGGAAGCCAACGTAGCCTGCCAGCTGCAGTTCCCTCGTCGCTTGCAGACCCCGCGGCTGTGGCATGGCGCCTTCAACGATCTTCTCCTGCTGGTTCTCGAGTCTTTGCAGAGCATACTGCTTATCCTTGTCTCAGCGCAGATGGCTTCCCAACAAAGAGATTCCTCTCTAGCTGTTTTGCATCCAGGTGGCATGAAGCTGTTTCTTCAGCTGCACAATCCTAATACCCAAACAGGGTCAAACGCCAGCGCATGCTACGGGGCTGGTTTGGTATCCTCTGCATTCCGGATGTGCAGATGTCATTCAAGAACGTTAAACCCTCGGCCTTTCAGCCTTGTTTGGCCTTCCTAGGCACTGCTAAGCTGCTCATCGCTCGACGCAGCGGGAGTTGGGCCGGCAGTTTCGCTCGCAGCGCTGGTATCCTGCAAAGTTTAGGCTTTAGTTTGGAGGCCTCGGAGAAGGGCTAATGTTAGGTTGCTTGTGATGAACACCGCCTCAAGAAAACAAACTCCAGTCCGGAAGCTCAATTATCATCCCCCCTAAACTAAAGAGCTCGGTCCAAAACCCTCAATAATGATCCCGTGATTATCTTTTTGCCTCGACGGTAGAGGCAGGGACCGAGCAGGGAGAAACTGTTCTGACCGCGAGAGCAACCGAAGTGGGGGTACTCGCAACTCAACATTACACGGTGGTCTTGGCAAAGCATGGCGAAGCAGCCACATGCTTCCGGCATGGGTGGGGAAAGATCATCGTTCCCCGTACATCTAATCGACTGTGCGTACAGTATGCATATGTACGGCCGTTCCATACTTGCACCTATACAGACACGCATCAAATCTACATGTACTACATACCGTTTATATTGTATATGGCCTTTGCGCATGCAGGTGTAACTCGTGCATAAACGCAACCCACAGGCCAGTGCATGTTTGGACTTCTAAACATATACGTGTGTATATCTATATATATATATACACATACACACACACATATATATATATATAGACTGATGTATGTATGTAGGTGTGTATGTATGTATGTGTGTATGTGTATATATCGCTAGGTGTCTATAGCATTCGCTAGGCATGTAGAGATAGCGTGCGTGTACAGGCGAATTGGCTAAGTTATGCGGCTAGTATCAGCATTAGCACTGTATTCATGTTCTCACAAGCTGCTTTGTATTGTAGTGTACTGTATTGTCTTGCAGTGCAGTGTAGTGTAGTGTGTAGTGTGTGTACTATGGTATGGTATGGATGGCATGGTATGTTACTGACTTCTATCATGTTGTACTATATTCCATGCGTGCACATATGTGTGTCCGCGTGTAGGTGCGTATGATGTACGTACTTGTATACAAGCTTGCTGCCCGTGGCGCGGTCCTTGCTGTTTTGTCGACTCTTTCGCATGAGCTGTTCTTCACGAGCTGCTTGCAGCTTGGTCTGCAGCTGCGCCACGACCTCGCATCAGCGAAACAACAAATGTACTCATTCGGATCCATAGGCGGTGTTGACTACTTCTAGGTCATCTTGACGGTGCATGAGGATGTGCCTTCTCGCGAGTTCGAGCCTCTGCTTCCAACTCTTCCACGTGCTTCTGGAGTCGAGCAATCTCCTCCAGGACATGCAGCGGAGGTCGAACCTCCAGCCCCAATATACTGCAGCACCCCCTTTCCAGCTTTTCTCAAACTCCTCGCTGTCGGCCGAAGTCTCTGGCGTCGGGGTCCTTGGAATCCGAATGTGATGGCATGAGCGTAACTCGTCCTTGACCGGAAGCACCCGAACCATTAGCAACATGAGGCAACATGTCGCATACTCGAGCTCTGAGGATCTGTTCCGCACGGCTGACTTTGCGCTGTTGCGAGAACTCGCGCACCCTCTCGAGCTCCGAAGGGGTAAAGAAGGAAACGTCACCAGTGCTGAAGACAAAGTCCAAGAATTCCTGGAAGCTGATGAGCCCATCTTCGTCTGTGTCTAAGACGGTCCAGAGCGTGTCCAGCTGGCCATCCCTCGGATCCTCGCACCACAAGGTCTTTACTGTGCTCAGGGCAAGGAAAAGCGTTGCAAAGGCAAGAAAGGCCGGGCCCCTTGCCAGCCCCAGGAAGACCAGCAACTCCTGCAATTCTTCCCTTTCGATCTTGCCTTATCATGAGCTGCAGTGACATGCAAAGCTCCACTACACCAGCTGATTCAAGACTCGCTGGTGTTTGTCATGAGGCGCACAACGGATTCACAACCGTGTGCTTCCGAGGGGCCAGAACCGTTCAAATCCAGCATGGCAAACCTCAGCTGCGACAGTTCCTTAAACTGACTTGTGCCCTACCCAACAAAAGGAAAGCAGGTGTCTGTAAAAGCATCAAACGCAGCAGTACCTCCTTGAAGGTGTGCTCTTGATGAGATATTACAAATATAACTATATAGCTATAGGTGATACGTGTATGTATATCTATATATACATATACATATATATATACACATACTATAACATATGATAATATAATATATAATGGGTACCGCTGAGTCTGCCTACACTTGACAATGCCAGGTAACTGCTCTTGTATCCGCCGCATCTCTTCGTCGGTGGGTTCCATCCCACGCCATCAGCCCATGCTAAACGGCACAGGCGATAGCAACTCTCTTAGTCGTTTACGACATTTGCAGACTGAGAGGTCTTTTGGAGATTGTATTCACGAACGCCTTCTTGGATGCTGAAGTGTGAAGGACATCAGATTGACTTGGATGTGTTTGCTGCCTTTTTGGCGGTTGTGCGGCTGCTGCGGTTGCTGTTTCTGAAGTCTTCTGAGTCATGTCCTTTCATTGCCGCGACCACGCGACTGCGCAAGGCAAATGCCCATCGAAACAACCACAGCCAAAACCAAGCACTGCTTCCAGAAGATGGCTTGCTTCTTCTTCGGTCCCTCGAAGCGTGATGTTTGCCCTATCTGTTGTTGTCGGTCGTCCCCGTTCGAGAACTAGGTGCTAGGCCTAGCTACAGTACTGTCTCACCTGGCAGAACTCCCTCGATCAACTCTCAACACTCTGATACGATTCCGAAATTGAAACGGGCAGACCCCGGCAAAATGTGGCTTTTGGTGAGAAGCGGTCCAGTACCAACGGAGTGGTTCCGTAAGGATGCTTGTGGAGAACATGGGAGCCCCACAAACGAATAGCCCCTGGTAAACTCATGTCACGCGAGTGTGCAGGCGCATGAGGCGCACCTGGGCCAGGTGCGCCTGCTGTGCACCTGCCCTGCACCTGCGACCTCAGCACAGTGACGTGATCTGCCAGCGAAATCGCCCCAGCCATGGCCTTGCGGCTCTCACTGGCATCGCGTATTGGTGTCTCCGCCGCTGATCGTTGCATAGCATGAAGCAGCTTGATTGCATCGGCCGGCTCCACGTGGCTCCGTCATCGCCTCATCCCGCGTCTCGACTTCTCGCGCTAGGGCACTCCCTCCCTCAGCACGACGATGTCACCCACCTCGTAAATGCCTGCTGGCCCCTGCTCCGTGGTCCCCCGCATTGCCATTCGCTCGAGTATCGCACGCGCGGTATTCGCACATGCCCTCGGCCAGCACGGATGGATGATCCCTTGGATATGCCCACCACAAGGTCGATAAGACACCATGTCAGGCTGCCAGCCCAAAGAATGAATTGCCTTCATGGCTTGAATCGCACAGAGTTCCGGCACGCCGATATCTTGAGGAGAGTAGACTTGTGTTACCTGTCAGACAAGGGACATCCCAGCCTACCCGCTTCAATGTACCGCCGTCTGTGGGTTTTCTATCAGTGGACTGGCACATCTACAGTCGACGCATCAGGCAATAACCAACGTTCAGACATTGTTCGAAGCCTTTTAGCCTCGAGGAAAGCACGAGGAGCTTTTCAGATCCTGCAGCCCCTCGACCCGACACGTGCCAAAAGCGTCGAAAGGTGCAAACAATTCACGAAGGTCAGGTCTTGATAGTCTTGCAATTCAGTTTGCTGGCTGTTCCACTGAATCGCTGAATCATGCTCCCATCGTCGAAGTTGGAGTCAGTCTGTAACTGTAACCCCAATCCGCAAGTTCCCAATGCAGACGGAAGGGCTCAGCGGCGGTCTCCAAGATCACGAGGTTGACAACCCTTGGACCATCCAGCCCGAGTCGCAAGGATGGCTGCCATGCCGGAAGCAGGAAGGGGGCAGCTGGAGCAACGTGCATGGAGCAGCAGCAGCAGCAAACAAGGAAAGGCCATCGGCAAGGTTGGCAAGCTGCAGGAACTTCACGCTTGAATGGCCACCTTGCAAACCCTTTTTTATTTCAGGACTGACTGCTACCGGCAGTCGCTGCGACGACCATCAGAAGGGCCTGCAAGTGGGGGCCACTGGGGCCCACCGCATGGGGAGGTATCACTACTCAGTTTGACCAACATGCCAGGACACGCACACACACTGCACACCGACCAGAAAATTGAGGCAACAGAATCAGGTTGAAATCAGACTTGACTGACGATTGTGTGATTGGAGAGACGCTATCTGTTTTGAGGTTTGCCTACTGCGGCCTCTACAGTTCGGAGTTTCTTGTGGATGTGGGCGGCAAGACCCCTCGCAACGGAATCTGGCTTTCCCACATCGCAAAGGAGCTCCGATCAGAAAATTGAAATCAACCGACACACTGCTCCCTGCCAAGCCCGTGACCAACAGACTGTAGCAGGTACTTTCGTAGACGGATATGTCACGACATGCAAAGCACCTGGCGCTCTCCGTGCTGAGAACGGTCGTGCTGCACCCAGACAGCTGCTAGAGGCCCATCAGATCCTGACGAAAGCACGGTTGCTCATGGCGCGGCACATCACCCAATGAACAAGTGCCATGTACGACATCTCAAGTCGAGACAAGAAAGGGGCGCGTCCTGCATTTTCCTCTGCTCTGTAGCCAACCACGCGTCCGGCAGAGCATGCGTGCTTTGCGGGACGAATGCTGTAGGCAAGACATGGGGCCAGGGCCTCGGCAGCCGGACCAGTGCAGTGCAATGCAGCGCAGTGTTCCGGGGCTTCGAGCCGTCGCCACCGCCTCGTACGAGGGCAGCTGGAGTCTCCAGCCCTGGGTCCGCTGCGAGAAAATCTCATAACGCACCGCCACTTCGGATCTTCAGGTCACGGCACACAGACATCGCCTACCCAAGAGCCTCCAGCTTGACATTGCTCCGGCCTACATGGTCGCGCAATGTCACTCATGAAGCACGGCCAGCACTTCTCGTGACTTGCACGAAACCGTGCCTGCAAGCCAAGGCAACTTTGGCTCAAGGCCTAGCAGACAGCGACGCTGCGTGCTGACCACAG
Source organism: Symbiodinium sp. CCMP2592 (assembly GCA_905221615.1). NCBI lineage: Eukaryota > Dinophyceae > Suessiales > Symbiodiniaceae > Symbiodinium > Symbiodinium sp. CCMP2592. The sequence continues at coordinate 350,122 of CAJNDT010006189.1, read as the reverse complement.
CCTGCTTTTACTGTCCATCACCTGCATCGTTGCAGCGTGCCCCAACATAGGCAGCGCCTCCAGCTGCTCGTTTCGAGACCTCTCGAAGAAGCGCATGTTTTCGGGTCTCCGGGTGTGCAGCGCAGGACTGAGGTTCAGGCACCAAAGGAGTGTGAAGCAGTCGAATCAGCCTGCATGCGGAGACAGCCTGAACTTGAAAGCCAAAGTGTACCACTCAAGTTCGAACGAGACGCGATCTACCCGACCATCAACGCGGTCTCGTGAACATGAGCTCTCGCTGCCCCTTCCACTTCTGCAAGAGCCTTTCAAACACGTTTATGGCAACTGCTGTCTTGGGTATGGAGGAGACATCTGTTTGAATGGTTGGAGGGATAAAACAGTGGAAACCACTGCCAAGCCTTCACCTTCAGTACCTGCATCTTTCCGGAACTAACTAGATTCTCAGTTGGGGAACTGGCAAGCCTCGCCAAAGCCGGAGCGGCGACGGCCTTTTGAAAGGCAGCCTGGAGGCAATGAGGCAACTCATGTGTGTGTGTGTGTATATATATATATGTAGACACAACTATATATGCGCGTGCAAACGATTCTATGTAAATATAAACACTCAGAAGAATAAGACTAATATTAAAAATGAGAAGCGAATCAGAACCAGAATCAGAATACGAATAACTACAAGAGTAAGAACAAGAATAACGCAATGTTAATACTCGTAAAAAGACATATGTATGTATATATATATATATATATACATATACTTGTATATATGCATGATTCTGCATGTAGAGCGACCGGTACCCACCCCTCTGTACATATATAAACGTATAAGCTTATATGCATATATATATATATATATATATATATATTTATACATATATACGCACATATAAAAATGTACATATACACACATGTGTATGTGTAACTTATATACATATATATATATATGTGTGTATATATACACATGCATACATGCAGCATAATAACCAGGCACGTGCACACAATTGACAGACCGACCTACCGACTTGCCTACCCACACAGGCAGGATCTGCGAGGACAGCCGATGTGTTCAATATGGAACAGAATTACCATGAAATTCTGCGAAGCAACATTGCAACTTGAGAGCTGGAGGCACGGAGAACGAAAGCTCAGCAGGCTTCTATCAAGGAAGCACAGCAGTCGTAGCAGTAGTGGTTGTGGTTGTAGTAGTAGTAGTAGTAGTCGTCGTAGTAGTAGTAGTTGTTATTGTAGTCGCAGCACGTGCAGTCGCAGTCGTAGCACCAGCCAAGCTTTCGTGGAGAAGGCAGCTTTACTGGCTTACTACAATACTCGGCCATTTGTCGGCTGTTGATATATCAATTCAGCCCCCCCTCCACAAACCTTACCTTAACTCAGCCCCCCTTCCCCACTCCACAAACTAGAGAATCCACCCCTAAATTGATACTATCAACACTATGCTGGTTCCTCTCTGCTGAATTCGACTTAAGTCAAGCCCTGCTCCGCGAGCTTTCGGCGAATACCACCTGAGCATCATCCTGAGTACATGGCAATACCAGGCATCTATGCAAACATTCCTCTCTCTTGAATCACTGACTTCCAACTCGCTTACGGGCTGATGATCTTACAAGCTAAATCTGCAAGGTCCAGGTACAAGCTTCTACAAAACTTCTTCCCATGTGGTTTTTGGCATTGGGCATTCCCCCCACCGCTTCTTGCTTGTTTTATTCCAGCCACCCACACACCCGCACACACACACACACAGAGGCTCTGTTTCTTCTTTTCTCATATGTGTGCACACCTGCAGCTGTAGGTAGTGTCAGACTTGACATATTCTACTAGTACCTAGGATAGATTACTCTACTTTATCCGAAAAAACCTTAGGGAGAAGAGCTCCCACAGCGCCCTGGCCCGAAGCGGAGAGACGAGGCAAGGAAGGTAAGATAAGAGCAGCAAACCTGCCTCACACGCTGAAGTGTATGGGACATATATATGGTACCCCCCCCCCATGTACCCACGCCTTTCCTCTAAATCCCAGTTTTCGGAAGGTGTGGGTCCGCGGGATCCCCTTCGTCCCCAACCAAGCCTTTCTCCTAAATCTCAGGCTTTATTATTTCATGTCATTGGCGGGTTCCCTCCAAAATAGCCCCGAATCATCCGAATCATTTCCGAATCATTTTGATTCGGTCCCGGCACTGGAGCCAAGATCCAAGATTGCCCAGAGGTCTTGCGCGGGCAATCTTGGATCCGACCCTCATCCGAATCATTTCCGAATCATTTTGATTCGGGCCCGGGCCCGGATCCAAGATTCAAGATTCAAGATTGCCCAGGGGTTTTGCCAAGGAATCTTGGATCCGACCCTTCATCCGAATCATCCGAATCATTTCCGAATCAGTTTGATTCGGTCCCGGCGCTGGATCCAAGATCCAAGATTCAAGATTGCCCAGGGGTCTTGCCTGGGCATCTTGGATCCGACACTCACCCATTGGATCCAAGATTCCTTGGCAAGACCCCTGGGCAATCTTGGATCTTGGATCCGGGCCCGCGCCCGAATCAAAATGATTCGGAAATGATTCGGATGATTCGGATGAAGGGTCGGATCCAAGATTGCCCGCGCAAGACCTCTGGGCAATCTTGGATCTTGGCTCCAGCGCCGGGCCCGAATGAAAATGATTCGGAAATGATTCGGTTTCCCTCCTTCTTACTCGGCGTGTGTATTGTCATGGTAGTTATAACATCTGGTTTGTCATGAAGTATGCCAGTCATTATGCAGTCAATACTGTGTTTGTTGCTTCAGGAGATGTAAGTCCAGCACGATTCTGAGTATCGTTTTTATCATTTACACGTTAACGTAATCCTCCATGATCTAGCCCATTGTGCAGTAATCTGTTCAATCAACTTCATCGTCATTGCAGTTATCCTACCGTCAACACCAAAATGAACATCTTATGTTCCTGACTTATTTCCCGGCTCCCCTTCGCCTTCTATTGTCATGTTGGTTATATGCAACGTCTGGTCTTTTGTGAAGTATGCCAGTCATTTACGTTACCATACAGCTGTGATTGCCGTGATTCATCCCGTCATTTCTGTTTTACTGTTTGGACATGTAGACTAGCACAGCAATTCCATTCCAGCGGCGTCGTACAACTAGGAAAACTGAAGTCCATATTGATACAACTGTTAATACGCCTTTGACATGTACAAAAATGGTGATGAACTTTAGTCGGCCTAACCACTAGTTTTATAGTTTGACGGATTGGCCGGATCCATTTGTTGGGCACACATATGACATATGTGCTCTTGCGATGCGATTACATATGTTGCTGCATGTTTCGTGAACATCTTCATGAAATCAACCCTTTCATGCTGTATAAGACTAGGCATGAATCTCTGCCTGAAGACGGTACTGTGAGAAGACCACTTAATTTATCGTCTTCGTCCGTTACCGTGTACGGAACTAGACGTATCGTCTACTCTTGTCTAGGACTGAAGCCTTGACTCAGGGAAATTTAGTGTTATATGGAAAATGTATTGGCATCGTTTACACTTTTCTAAAGGTACATGTATAACGTGTGTTGCTTCATGCTTGGATGGGGTGTACTCTAGGTGGTGCACCTTCACGTTTGTACGTCTTTAACTGGTGCTTACAGTAAAGAGCACTACCCAGTACAGTCACCGCAAAACTCTGACATAAGGAGTCTTTATTGGTCATCACGCATTAGGTGCGAAACATGTAAACGACTCTGTAAGAACACACAAGCTCTAGCTCGATAGGATGATTCAGATGATGCATAGGCCAAAGATTACCAAGCTCAGAACAAACATGTAAACCTTACAGTTCATATCAATACAAGACAGCGACAACAACAAATTTATCTAGTCAGTACCAATTACGATATAGCTTAACATGCACTTTTACAGGTCGGGCTAGTATGAAGCAGGGTGAACAGTAGCCACGGGACTAGCGTAGCTAGGAAAGTTTGTTTTTCAGACATACCAATACAGGGGGAAATAAAGAGTGTTAGCTGGGTTGCGTACCTAGGAAAGTTTTTATTCAGACATAGTAAGACAGGTGGAAATAAAGAGTGTTATCTGGGTTGGTATTACTGAAGCAATCAGAACGGTGGGTATAACCATAGTAGTAAAGACACTGGTGTAAGGAAGAGCATCATTGGTAAATGTAACAGTGAAACTACACTTGGTGCTGGCATAGAAGAAAATAGTAGTACTTTCGTGTACTTTGCATACAACCAAGAACAGTGGAGATTGGAAAGGTTTGTATTGCCACGACGACGATCCCGCACAATTCAAGCGCAAAGCTGGGTACATGAGGGGGGGTAGCATACATATATATATATATATATACATACATACATACATATGACTATATATGTATATATAAATATGTTTAATAAGCAGATATTGCATTTTTTGTATTGTTTATTATATCTAACATATTACATTATGTATAACTATATACAAGCGTATATATATAAGCATATATATATGTATATATTACTACATCACGTGGCTGCTCAGCAGCTTTCAGGTTGTGCAACTCGTGGGCAGCAGAACGCATCCTACCATAATGACATTGCACCAGGGCCACGACATTGGCCAGTGCCGCTCGAGGCCACGGCCAAGAACAATTGCATCAATCACACGGCAAAGGATGTAGGGTTTAGGGTTTAGGGTTTAGGGATAGGAATGAAGTTACAGAATGGGAGCAGCTTGGCGACGACACGGTGCGATTGCAGCGGCAACGTCGCCCCCCGGGACGGGTGGGAGTGGCTGGCACGCTACCCCGCGCTACCCCGCCGATCAACACTCTTCCCACCCCAGCTGCTGCCCCTTGGACATAACATGCGCTACAAGTAGGAATGGGCTCAATGCACTGCAATGCTGCCTTCATCGCAGAAGGCAGTCTATGCTGAAACATGAGGGAGTCCATCGTGATGACCTGATCTTGCACTGCATGCCAACAGGAAGGCACCTGCCAGTGCTGAGTATGTGGCTGCTTGAGCGCATTGGGTGTTTGAAGAAACCTGTTTCCACGGAGTTGTTTGCGGTAGATCCGAAAGAACCCACCCAGATCCCTCAGCATCCAAACCTGCGAGTGTAACATTCGCCGAAGAAGTTGAACACCATGACCTCAAGAAAGCAACTGGGCCAACCCCTTGTCTCAGCAAGCAGAAGCCGAGAAGTGCACAGCAGGATCGGGTCAACAGCACAGCGGTACCTGCAGTGCTGCAGTGCTGGTGGTTGCAGCTCATGGGACCCCGCGAGTTCCGACCGTGAAAGTCTTCAGCCAGCTCCAGGGTGTCGAGGACCTCCAGAGTCCGACTTACCCTTGCTCCTCGCAAAAACAGCCAAACTGAGCAAGGGACTGTGCAAAATGCGGCCGCATCGGCATCCTGACACTCCCAGGCAAGGGAAGCGCGGCCAGAGATTGGGGCCAGGCATCCAGAATCCAGCCTCTCCCAGCATTGTCAGTAAATCCAGTGCCTGTGCTTGGAAGGTGCATGAGCGTCACTGCGTGCCGTGCCCTCGTTCAAGAGGTACTATTACAGGTGCAGTGCATGGCACCTGGCAATGCATGCCGACAGCACCAGCAAGAGCAGCATCTCGGCATAGTTGCAGCGATATCTTCCAGGTCGTTGCGTCGTCCTGCCTCCCGAGCCGAACCACTCTAAGGCTCCTCCCAAAGCAAAGCAGCAACCAGCATCGGAAGTTCTGAGGCTGCGTCTTGCCGCACGCAGCCTCCTTGGATCCAATGTCAGAGCCCCTTTCTGCTGATAGCCGATAAGACCACCGTTGCAGAATTGCCAGGGAGACGGCAAATTGCAGCTTCAGTGCCCGGACCCAGCGATTGTGGTCCTTCAATCAGCATCCCACCATTTTGCCAACCGAGTCTTTGTTGACAAAGTGAACGTTCTCTCGACGAGATCTCTCTGCTCTCAAGTTCAGGCTAGTTGGGAATGATCCGCAGAATCTGACAACTCTGCTGACTGCTCATGCACGTCGGTGTGTGTATGTGTGTGTGTGTGTGTGTGCGTGTGCTTGCGGCTCAGGAAAAGGCCTCTCTTGCCCCAACGATGCTGAGGCCGGAGAGCGCAGCCAAGACTGTCCCAAAGGTCTCCGCGGTCACTTGCACGCCTCCACATGCAACCGACGACCTCCGAAACTGCTAAACTGCTAAGCCCGAAGCCAGAAAAGAAGGCACTGCCCTAAAGCCACTGTACTGGAATGTACATGAAGCGGGGGAAGACTTCCGAGTTGGCCTTGCTCTTGGCAACTTGCCATCATGCTGATTGCCAACGCCCAACGCGCGGATCCTGCGCCGGCACCTGGTCGTGCAGAAATGTGCAGAAGTTCTCGCTCTCTATAGCATGAAACCATGCAACATTCCGACCACAACCATGACTGCGGCACCACAAGCAGCGGTGCCAGCTGCAAAGGTGATGGAATCGAGGCGCTGTGCATGGCCTCACTGGCATACTTGCCGTCGCCGATAGCTAGTGCGTCTACGCGCGCTTTGGAAATGTGCAAAGGCTTTGCTTCGCCATGGTTCCTGGCATGTGATGAACACTCATGAATCTCTGGCCCTGGCGACGAGCTGCGGATAGGAGTTCGCAGGCACCCTACCAGGCACAAAGGAAAGCTGTCGAGGCTTCGTCTCGGAGTTTGTGCCTGCGACTCCCCTCCCTGCCTGCCAGTGGTCCGCTCTCTCACAGGCGGTCATGCACGTGTTGAGCGAGACAACCTCATTTCTCATGTCGTGGTGTCGTGGTCTGAGCTGATTGAGCTGGAGATGAAGACAAGGGAGCCACATCCGATCGAAAGCCGCCTCCTGCCAGCCTAGCCACATGACATCACATGAACGCGGAAGGGCTGGGGACTGCTCATGGGCCTCTGAAGCAGGTCAAGTGCTCTTTTCCACGACCTCCCCGATGCGCATGCCGCCATCCCCGTGTTGCAGAGAACCTCGCAAAGTGCCATCCACAGGCCACAGGCTGCTGCAACGTGGGAGCAAAGCGAGCCGCCCACCAGGTCCAGAGCTCCGCTCTTAGCATCCACCGCATTGAGCCTCAACGAAGCGAGGCAGAGCTCTTTGGGCATTTCGGGGCGGGAGCAGACCGAGCGACCGAGCCCGAGACAGCTCCAAGGCCCGTTCCCACTGCATGGCCTTGGCGCAAGCAGCCATGGCTGCACCTGAACCAGAAGACCAGAAGACAAGTGGAACGAAACAAACCACGAAGCTCAAAAGGCACAGACTTCTCCACAGAGCTCAGATTTGCACCGAGAACCCTGGAGTCCATGCGCTGGCATTCATCTCCCGTTCCGGGGCCCAGTTCCTGAGGCCATGCCACACCCAAACGCAGGACACATGCCATACTATACCATACCATACTCTACTATGATACTTATTTTACACTATACTGTACTACAGTACTATACTAGACTGAACTACACTAGCAGGAAGGGGCCGCGCGTAGTCGCCCTTGCCTGCACGCAGGCCAGCGCCAGCTGCCAAGCCGAAACCATCCTAGCAGTCCGTCCAGGCATCGAACCTTTTGCGCTTCCTCGGCTTTCTGGGACGCTGGGGTGCGGTCTTGCACGCCAGGATTGTGCTGGAGAACGTCACCTTCAGCCGCTTCGGCACGGCATTTCGCCGTATCTAGTACGCTGTACGTCGTATGAACGTCCAGGGCCGTCGCCTGGTCGGGCTGAACCAGCTGCTCCTGCAAGTTTTGAGCTCATCACATCATTTCTTGTCACTGCTTGGCTTCGGCTGCGAGCCCTCGCCCGTGCCTGGCAGCCTGACAGCAGGGGTCTCCTTCATCAACGGCAGGACACCGAGCGCACGGTGACCTTGCATGCCTGAACATTTCTGCACTATGCTTTACCTGGAAGCACACTCAACTTACTACACCGGCACATATACACACATATACATGTAGACATCTTAGACTTTGCATTATATGTTATATCTATATGCACATATACATACATCCGTATGATATGTATAAGTATACATGTATATCAAATCTGCGTATTCCATGCATGTCCTTTTCGTTATTGCCGCTGCGCTGCCGTTCAGGTAGGAGGTGATCAACGTGTTGAACGTCACCTGAAGGGTTATAAGTATAGGGTAACTATACTTATAACCCATATGGGAGTTTCCGAAAGTAGGGGACCCCAATATGGTACCCTAAATGGTACAACCCCTATTATAAAGGCTGCCAGAAAATTCTGAGAGCCTTGCGACATCGCAGGTCGGGCATCTCGAGCAGGCCATGCTGGCCTCAAGGAATAATAGTAATTGTAATATGAATAGCAATAATAATAATGGTCATAATATGTCATAATCGTAATACCAGTAAAAGTAGTAATGATCGCAATAAGGTTAAAACCATGAAAACGGACGATGCTCGTGTCTCACCGCTATCAGCTGCGCTGAGCTAGGCCTGCAGCGCCATGCCTGACTGCCACAGAGCAGAGCGTCCAAGCGAACTGAGCAAGGCCTCCACACATGCACACTGATTCCAGTCTGTGCCAGGCTACGATGGGGTTCGAATTTAAGCCCGATGCGTTGTGGGAGATGATGCTATGCCGAAGCCCTTGTGCGGACGAACTTTGCAGCACCTGCGGCTGCCAGCAGTTCAGAGATACCACACATGAGATTCACATTGCTGGTCCTGCACGGCGGAGCACCACATACTGGCCTCCAAGCGTGTCACACTCCCGGCAACATTTACGAAATTGCAAGGAGAACATTAAGCCTGTTTGTAAGCGTCCACTGATGCGCCGAACAGCACCACGTCCAGCCGCATGGAAGCAACCTGCTCAGGATTGTCTTTGCAATTCTTTGCATGTGCATTCAGGGTTAGACTTTGGCAGTTTACGGTGCCCAGTGCCTGTACTTCTGCCAGGACATTTGCAGCCTGGGCAGCTGCATAAATTTTGAAACAAACGAAGCAAAAGGAACCATCGCCAGCACAAGGCTGCAACCAAAGGCCAGAGTGCGTGCCGAGCACATGCGGTCATGGCCTCCAGTGCTTTAATGTCACCGGATCCAAAAGCTATCTCAGTGTCTGAGCTGTACTGCACGGCATGCCACAAAGAGGGGAACTAAGACCTGTACCATGCCGTAGGGTTTCTTGTCCTACAGAAGAAGACACGGCTGAAAAGGCTGGAGAGAAGTCTCAGGCGCCGAGAGGCCTGTTCCCCGGAATACGAGGAGCACTTCTGGGCCTTCGGCAGAAGCGCTGGGATGCCCGAGGGGCAGAGTCGTCTCATGAGATGGGTGTAGCCTCGACGAGATCCAGCATCACTGTCCACGAGTTTTCTCTTGATGTTGTCATCTTGGTAAGGGATGTCTCCTGGGAAGCCGCATAGCAGAGCCACTTGGGCCGTAGCTACACCCGGCCCAGCTCATTCACTGCAGGTCCTGCTGCAAAGGACTTCCATGCGGCCTCTCCGCGACGGATGCCTGGCATTCACATCATCGCAATTTGTATCTTGAAACTGATGGTACATTCCGCGACGCTCGCTGACTTCAAATACAGCTGATTGATCTGATTGTCCTTCCTGAGACTCTTCGGAAGAAGACCAATCAAATCTTTGATGAGGCAGTGGCACTATGCAAGGTTTAAGTTTAAGGCCTTGCAGGCCTGTGGTCGTCTTATGCGATTGCGATCCTACAGTCGTTGCGTGATCCTGCACGGGGCCCGCAACATGGTGTGCGCAGATGTGGGCAGAGCCCGATGAATCCATGAAGGCTGCACCACGTTGAGAGATGTGTTGAGGGGGCGCCTGTCGCTTTGCGAAAGGATGAGAGACTCTGGGGCTTTGTAGGTAGACGGGCTCGCTCAATGTGACGGTCCCTCTGTTTCTGTACCCCGAGGCTTTCGTGAAATTCTCAGAGCTGCCGGGCCTTTGCCCTCTGCTCGCCTCCAGCTAAGCCCTCTGGCCTTGATGAGAAAGCAAGCGAGATCTGCTACAGTGTTCCCTACAAAGCTCTATCACAGATGTAGGAGCTTCCAGGCTTTTAGGCATCCGGCGTGTGGAGATGGACAGCAACATCGCGGACCTCCGAACGTCAGCGGGGAGAGAGACAGAGAGAGAGAGAGAGAGTGGCAGTCTTGAAATTCCTTGCAGCAGCAGCAGCAGCATGCAAAAGTTGATACGCACAGCAACCTATTGAAACGCTCAAGAAGTTGCGCCTTCCGTCCTGGTTCGTAGGCAGCCTGGCCACTGTCGAACCGGAGACAGCACCTGGAGCCTCACGCAGTACTTCTCTGTGTCTCTGCAACACCCAGCCAGCTGGGAAGTGGCCGAGGTTGCAGCACATGGCTCTCGTACGAAGCTGCCATGGCTTTTGCGATCCGCATGACGATAACCAAGTATGACAAGCTCGCGCCACGCGGTCGAGAGCACAGGGGAAGCTGTTAAGCTAAACAGTCGTCATTGAAAAAGCTACATTGTGTTCAGGTCGTCTTCTTGGCACACACTGCCACCATGTTCTGATACTCGGATGATGCTTGAGCGTCCAGGGCCGTCGGGCAAATTGCAAAGGGCTGGTGAAGTAGTTAAGCAAAGGAAACCAAGTGTTGTGGACAACGAGAGACGGTCGTACCGTACATGTCTGCAGGGAGCGCCCCCGCCTCATGAAACTTTCTTGGAAAATCAATGCTTCAGCAAGCAAGCCGCGATTGCTGATGCTAGAGTCAGCATCGCGGAGGCTGGCAGAAAGAGATGTATGTCTTTGACATGCATCCCCTCCCACATCGTTAGCAATGGGCATGTGCATACGCACAGAAGCATTAACCGATCATCAGGCACCTTGCGCATCTTGCACAGGCGCCTGTCGTATTTCCACCTTAGTAAGCTTTGCTGCCCTCAATCAACGCGGTGCAAAGAGACTCGAGTCTGGAACCTCAAAGAAGTGGACTCCGCCGTCCTCGTCTGCAAACACCAGGCTCCGCCTTCACAGAGCTGCTTTCGACAAGACTCTGCGCGGCTCTGCGTGGCCTGGCCTGACACCCTCTCGCCAGCGCGGCGCACAAGCCATGTGGACCAGGGAGGCATCGCCTCGCGAGGCTGCCGAACGCAGGGCCGCTAGACCCTGGAGTCCAGAGAGTCTTCCAGGATGTAGGGCCAGCACACTGACAAGTGCAAAGCCTCTCGAAGGACTCCTGCGACGACACGACCGCTGGCTCCCTTTGCTCTTTCGCCTTGCCTGGCACGGGAAGGGTGGGTGGCCCCAGGCCGCATCTGTGCATCTCAAGCGTAGAGTGCGCTGTCCATGCCAGCAGCACCGAGCACATGCGTGAAATCCCAGAGCTGCAGCTGCCGGTCCCAGGAATAGGAAACCTCAACTTGGGGAAGCGAGGCATTTCAATAAGAGAGCGGTCGCACGTCCAAATCAGGGAGCTGGCGAAGAGTCGAGATCTAATACAGAGGGTCCCCAGAGGGTCTGAGGTCGACACACAGAGGCCGGCAATGTCACCTTCTTGGGCTTTGGTAACAAGTCCACGGAAATACTGTAGGTGCCCTGGTTGTGCCTGCCAGCGTGGCTCCGAAACCCTTCACCACCCAGTCGGAAACCTGTCACAGCATGATTCCGGGCACATCACCAATAAGGTGGGCAGCGCGCATCACGATGCCCAAAGTCCAGAGTGTTGTTTGCGATTCTACCCCAAATCCATCGTCAGCAAAGCGTCGCTCACATAGAGTTCAGCACTCAACATTCCTCACCACGCACGGCATTCTACCCTTTCGACATAGCTCGACATTTGCCTGAGAACACTGCATGGACACGACGAGTTCCGCAGTGGCACCCTGCCTGTGTCACGGCCAGCAGGAGCTGCCCAGAGTCCAGCTCCCACACACGCAGCGCCTACCAAATCCAGACAACCACAAGACGAAAAGAGAGGAGGGAACTCGGAGGGAAGGGTAGAGAGAGAGAGACGGTGATTCCAAGCATTTCCAAGCTATAGGTGGACCCTTGGGCCTTGTCCCAACTCGTGGTCACCGCACGCCGGTCGTCCGAGCTAAGCGAGATGCTACAAGGGGTTATGACAGTCAGCTCCTGTCGGACGACGTCTTTGAATTCTGCTAGAATGTGGCCATCTGATCCTTTCTCTCCAACCGACACCAGTCGCGGTGCCTGGTAGTCGCAGCCACACATGACCCTTTGCCGATCTTGGGTCCACGCAAAACAACGGATGCCCGCATCATAGGGCCTAGCAGTCGCAGTGCAGACCTTGTCCTTAACTGACCAGCAAGCAACGCTCCCATCTTCACTGCCAGTTGCCAAACAATCCAGCTCCAGCCATTCGCAGCAGTAGATGCGCTCAGTATGGGCCTCCGGCTGCACCCAAACGGCCGCGAAGGGCTCCGTCAAGTTCACGACCCAAAGCTTGCCCGTGTCACATCCGATGGCAGCCATTGTAGCATCCGGGCTCATGGATGCGCACAGGGGCCTGTCATCGTCATCCATGGAACCGGTCACTTTGAAGAATCCGGTCTGGGAGCATGTTGGACAATCCCAAAGAGCAATCTGAAGGCCGCCGTTTGTCTTGCCATCTGTCAAGTCTGAAGACACAGAAACGGCTTGGCATCCATCAAGAGACACCGCAATGCCGGTGACAGCATAGGAATGCTTGCCAGTACCTGCAGCATTCAATTGGTGAGTTTGCCTGATTTTGGGAACGCTCCATAAACGGATGTCACCACTTGCAGAGTACAGTGACTTCATGTCCGGCGACAGTACCACAGAAAATGCACCAGAAAAGATCCTGACTTGTCCGGCCATGCGCTGCTTTGACACGTCGAAGAGGGAAATGGAGTTGTCGTCGGAACCACATGCCACACAGGAGCCGTCATGAGCCATGCTCACAGAATGTATCCAGTCAGTGTGCATGTCTGGTGCAGAACACAGCATGCTGCAGGAAAGACCGGCCTTCCCTGCGCTGATGCTCCAAATTCGCAAGACCCCGTCATCATTCCCACAGGCCAGGAGATTCCCCGCACTGCTCAAACTCACAGCCCGGACGTCCTGATCTCCCACCAAAAACCTGGTGATCTGCTGTGCCGTGAAATCTGGGGCTGTAGGTTTCTTGCGCTTGGCATCTTGCATGCTCAGCTTCCACAGTGCTGCATGCTTGTCATCGCAGCCACAGGCGAGGAGCAGCTCTGTGGCTGAACCGCCTGGGACTGCGCTGGAGTGGATAGCCGCCACCCTGGCCTCATGGTTGCAGGTCGGCTTGCCCTGCAGCGTACTGGCTCCCACTACCTCAACATCGGTCCCGGTTGCCACTGCCACGTGCCCCTCGCTCAAAAACTGAACGACGCTCAAGTTCCCTGCGAACCCAGGCCGGCGTTTGAGAATGCTGCCATCTGCCAAGCTCCAGAGAATCACTTCGTCCTTGTCTCCGGAGACTGCGAGGTCACCTTTAAGGTCCACAGTGAGAACTGCAGTCTCATGTCCCAGTAGCTCCAGTAGCATCCGGCAATCCTGGGTCAGGTCCCAGACTTTGACTGAGAGGTCGTTCGATGCGCTTGCCAGCAACGTACCAGCTTCATTCACTGCCACGCAGCGCACCTGGCAGGTGGAAACATGCAGAAGAGCCACATCCAGGCTTCGATCCAGGCATGAGCTGCTGGCCCAGTCTTTGTGCAGTTGTAAGGTCCTCTCCAGTGGCCCACCAACTCCTGGAAGCACGTTCTCAGCTTTAACTCTCGGGACTGATGCCGTCTGAAGCTCCTTGCAGGCTCTTCTTGGAGACCTCCAAAGGCTTTGCAATGCTTTGCAGGCTTTGCACTTCGAGATTGCGGTTGCTTAGCTGCCGGCTGCAGCTGAGGCCGAGGCCGGGCAAGCGCTGCAGCGCCAGGTCGGGATGGCGCCGGCAGGCAGCCCGTAGACGCCCTCCTGCGGAACACCCGCGGTGCCTTCCCTCCTAGAGCACTAGTACTAGCAGGAGCTGGAGGAGATGATGCTTGAAGTCACGGGAATAGGAGTAACAGCTATAGCCGTCGTAGTCGTAACCAATACAGTATCAGCCGCAGCAGTCAGGGTGGCCAGAAAAGTAATAAGAGAGCAACAGTGACACTAGGAACATGGGGCGATAACAGCACCCGCAGCATTAGTAACAACAAGACGGCCCACTGCTTAGGGCTTTTATTCGGGCTTATATTCCATGGGGATCCATTTCAAGGTCCTTCATTCTGCGAAGCCCCATGAACTCATGAAACTACAAAAAGGTTGCTCCTCCCCATTTGACAGTCGACAGCCCCTCACTCCTTCAGCGCCATCTGCGCTCCCGAGCGAAGAGCTGCGAGAGGTCCTCCGAAAACGCTCTTGCAGCGTACCCATAGTGATGCTTTCAACAACTTTGAGAAGCTGAGGGACGCCAGTGTAGTGCCTTAAATAGTAAGGCCCATATTTTGAGGACCGCTGCGTAATGTATGGACATCCCCACACATAGTTAGAAATGCACATGCTGCATATGCGATGAGGATCGACCAGGCATTTGCACATGCAAAAAACTGTGCTTCTCTTTGCTTGGGGTTTGGGTTCGAGTCGAGCGCCATCCGAACCATGCAACAAAGTCTCTGTCTTTCTTTCCGTTCTAGGGGTCGTCAAGCGACCCTACGGCCTCCCGCCCGTCCATTGTGTGCAGCAGTTTTTCTGCTCTCCAACAATCACCATCTCCGACTTCTTCTCTCACTTCGCTTTACTTCACTTCCCTTCACTCAGAGCAAGACATGTCTCTCTCTCTCTCTCTCTTGCTTGCATGCGGTCAAGGGCTCGAAAGCCCCGCGCGCGAGCGCGCCCCGAAGTCCTTTAGTCCGTTCTAGGCTCCCCACAGACTGAGGTTCGCGGCTTGCACCGGAAAACCCCCTAACCTAGACCTAAAACCCCCGCGCCTCGTCTGTTCATCCCCCACTTTCGGGGGCGGAGCACTGAGCTGGGTGGTCCCGCTAGCTGCTCTGTGCGTTGAAAGGAACTGTGCTAACACTGCAAAGGTACTGGAGCAACTGCAGGCGAGCGGGGACGCACTCTACTCTCTGAGGGCCGGGCCGGACAGCTGGCGCTGTGTTTATGCTGTGTCCCCCAGTTACGAAGGCAGATCTGGCTCCCCTGACTCACGGCCCTATCGTCACAAGTGTCAACAACATCGGAATCATTCCCCTGGGTGCCAGAACCCCCCGTGTTTGTCAGAGACTGCTGCATGCATACGCCTTCGGCGATGGCTAGCCTCGGATCTACCCCCGTCACTGTCTGCATCAGGTTCAGTTGCCCCCGTTGCTTCTTGTTGTAGGTCACGTTCTCGCTGGGCTTCTGCTTCTTCCATGGCTGCCAAAAGTTCGTCATCAGTTGGTACCCATTGGCTTTCCGTTGGTGGGCCTTGTTCCTCCTGTTCTTGCACCCCCTCGTCAGCGCTGGGAATGCTTCCTGACCACTGTGCCGTTGTCAGTGGTGGGATCCATGCGCCACCATGTTCCGTTGTCTGCGCCTGGTCAAGGCCGAACAGCTCCGTAGGCGGCTGGCTGCCCCCCTCCTCGGTGGTCTGGGTGTCAATGGTCACGGGCTGTACCAGCGCAGCTTGCAGCGCCAGGAGCATATGCCGGACTTGGTCTCCCGCGCCCCCAAGCATACCACAGAGCGCCAGGCTGTGGCTCAGCAGGGTGGACGTTCCCACCATCATGTTTCCCCTTTCTGGGTCTGTGTCTTCGTTTGCGCCTTGCTCCAGTGCCACTACGTCTGCCGGGTGCACCACGTTCAGGCGTTGTTCTTCTTCGATCAGGTCTGCAGCATCCACCAGGAGAGTGGTAACTGCAGCCCCCCAGCCTTCCGTAAGCCAGGCGTAGTCTCCTTGAGTGGCTGCTCCCTCGGCCACTGCCACTGCATCCATGGCTTGGTGTAGCCCCACATGGCTGACCTGCACCTGTGTCCCCCATTGTTTCGCGAAGAGGACGTCCAGCACATGTTGGCCCGCTCGAATATCTTTATATGTATCCTTCAGGGCTTGCATGATCCATTGTTGGCGGATGCCATCCACTTCCCAGTTTTCCGCCTCGATATCTTGGAGGCGCATGGCCGCTATGTCCAGGTAGTCCAGGAATCGCCGTCTTTTGAGCAGTGGCTCCCCCGAGTCTGTGCAAGCTGTGACGGTTCCCCCCTTCCTCGGCAGCGTGTCCCGGAAGGTGTCCAGCGACAAGATGACAGCTTCTATCATGGTGGTAGCTTGGGTCGGCCCCCCATGTTCGCGTAGCAGCCACGCCAGCTGCCTCATCCAGTGCCGGATCATCGCCG
Source organism: Symbiodinium sp. CCMP2592 (assembly GCA_905221615.1). Classification (NCBI taxonomy): domain Eukaryota; class Dinophyceae; order Suessiales; family Symbiodiniaceae; genus Symbiodinium; species Symbiodinium sp. CCMP2592. The sequence goes on along the minus strand of CAJNDT010006189.1, from coordinate 333,807 downwards.
CTGTCATACTGAGCGGTCGTCGGGTACTTTCCGTTGGTCTCCGCGCTGGCGAGGTTCCATGGCTTGGCGGTGGGTCACTACTGCTCTCTCTCTCTCTCTCTCTCTCTCTGTCTCTGCTTCCACGCAGCCAAGGAGGCAGCGCCACTACCCCCCTACGGGGAGCGGGTGAAGGAGACGGACAGGCCGAGGGTTCGGAGAGCGCACTTTTCTTTCGCCAGGGCTATGGTGAAGGGGAAGTTCCCCTCCACCGCGCACATTGTGCGCCCCCGACGGGTGGGAGAGCAGTGCTCGCTCTCTCTCTCTCGCTCTCTCTCTCTCTCTCTCTCTCTCTCTCTCTCTCCCTCCTTCTCCTTCTCAGCACACACAGAGGACAGCCCACGGATTCCGCCCGGCACGCTGGGGTTTTGCTGGTCGGTGTGACACGGGCGGCCGAGGATCGACACATTCATTGGGGTTCCGACTCGCATGCACTCTTTCGAGTCGTATGTATGTATGTACTACTGTATGTATGTATACATATGCCCTGTAAGGTCCCTGCCTTCGGGCACCTCCGATTCCAAGAGTCGCCCCAGCACCTGACAAAGTCACACGTTTCCTGCTCGTCAGGACATGTCCGCACCTTCCGGCTGAGTCTGTGGCTTGAAAGGCGAGCTGGGATGCATCCTCCGTCAGGATGTGTGCAGAAAGAGTCAAGACCTGGCATGGGAATCGCAGTCATGAGGAAGCAGAGCGGCTATGGATTTATGCAAGGCTGCCGCAGCGCCTCGAGCAATGCTTCCCAGACGCTCAATGCCTGCACTGCCTGGCAGCACAATGCAGCCAACCTGTTCATGCGATTTCGACGTTTTAAATGCACCAGGAACCAGCCCCCCCTACCCGCGTTGCAGAGAACTATCGTCGAAACTGCCTCCTCTGTGGCGGCGCCATCCTTCTGCATAGGCCGAGCCTTGGATGAGACCACGGGCTTGTGCGACCTACCTGTCTTCATCCTGGCAAGCTTTGTCTGACTGCATGCCATGCTTCTTTGGCCTTTGCAGTTGCCGGGCTGGCCGCAGCCTCGCAGTTCTCATTCAGCAGCAGCGCAGCACAACCACGCTCTCAGTAAACCGCCCGTGCCTTGCGAGTAGCCGACGCTCTGGCCTCGCGGCACAACTGACTTCTTCTGAGCGCGCCGCTGATTCACTCGTGGCCTTCGCCTGCTGCGACGAGCCTGGGCGCCGCGGCCAGCATGGTGGCGGCAAAAACGGAAGTGTTGAGCGGGGCACCCATAACCGTTGCGGCGCTGGCGGCTGAGCCCACGGGACCTGCCACTGGAACTGGAGAAGATGGAACGTGACATTATCTGGCTCGAGCCTTTGCCACTCGTCGTTTGTTGTGGAAGGGAACCATGCGGGGCAAATGCTCGGACGTCTGCGACCTGACTGCACTGTGGCCGCGCTTGCCAGCTGTGAATTCAGCCCGGGTCATTCAAAAACTTACCGGGTGTCGCAAAGGTGCTAAACTCACAGCATCGCCGGGACGCCGAAGTCGAGCAGCCAGCCACTCCCACCTGTTTCCAGCTGGATGCTTCGTGGGATGACGATGGTGATGCAAGCGGCAGATGCAGAAGAAGAAGATGATGCTGCAGAAGATTGCTATGCTCAAGATGAACCTCCTTTCGCATACAGAGAGTACGGCCACTGCAGTGCTTGAAAATCATTGGGCAATGTGGCGTATGAGGAGAGGTGCAAGAGGAATAAGAAGCTTGAGTGAATTCCGGACAGCTACGGGCATCCAAGCAGACATGTTTTCGGGAAGGACCTTTCGGCGGCCGCTCAACCACGACGACTGGAGACGTCTTGGCAAGTCATGTCCCCGAACGCATCCGTTCAGTCCAACTTCGTGGAAAGACTGCCCTTGTCACGATTCTGGCATGCTGCATATTCACATCGAAGCTTGCCGAAGACGATCTTCTGCTTGGTGACATGTCCCTTCTGGCCCGACTCGGCTCCACCTCAGCAGAAGTTCTCTCGCTTCGTCCATCCGGCCACTCGCAGCCAGATGATGCAAGAGCCTTACGTGAACTTGCGAATCACTACCACTTTGAATGCGAGGTCTCACACAAGCAGAAACCCGCGGTTCTGCACCGACTCGTAAGTCTGCGACCTTTGATAATAGTACCCGTCGTCGGGCCCGGTCCACCATCTCTGAGGAGCCTTTGCCGTGACCGGTACCGCCACTGACAGATCTCCGTGACTGTGCTCTCACACCAACAGTACCAGCAGGCTTGTTTTCGCTTCCGCAGATAAGCATCCTGCGAACGGAGCACACATACTTTAGCCACATCACACTGTGCAAGGCCCAGCGGAGCAGCGGAACATCTGCGTCATTCTCAATGACTCAAGCAGGTTTCTTCTGAGCCATCTTACTCTCCAACAACCACCTTACCACTAATCTTGTCCGTTTGCTTGTGGCAGTCAAGAGACTCGCTCTTTGAGAATGACTGCAACGCATGTGGTCGTTTAAACAGCATGAGGCAACATCTGACGGCTGCTGCCTCTTGTTGGAGACCATCGCCGAATCAAGCATTTGGCACCCGGTCTCCAACCGGACGACGGCAAGAAGTCTGGAAATGATCACATCCGCGTGTTGGCCAGTGCGAGGCATAGAATGTCTTTCGCCCCAACCTGCTGCCAAATGCGTGCTTACACTGTCTAATTGTCCGGCACACAGGCAAATGCCGCCTTCGCAAGATCATCCATTATGCGATTCCTGGAAGGCTGCAGCCAACGAGTGCATGTGGACCTGCTGCAGTACATGTGCTTGACAAGCGGCGACTCGTTGTTCTTCACCAGTGACGACACTGAGTGCCAGTTCTCCTCTTTCCTCGGGATGCTGCTTCAGGAGTGTTGAGAGACCGGTCCTCTTGGTTACCCCTAGCCTTGTTCCGCCGTTTGTCCGTCCGTCGGTGTCTGCGTCTGGTTCAATGCTGTGCTTATGTTGCTGCTTGTATTGGCAGTAGAACTGTTGGCGACAATGGCGGTGGTGGTACTGGCTGCGCCGCAGCTGTCTTTGTTGTGGATTCGCGTGGTGCTGTGTTTGCGCGTGGTGCTGGGTTCGTTCACGATTAGTGCGATGGTGGTTGTGGTTGTGGTTGTAGTGCGGTCGCTGGCAGCACGCCTCTTCCCATCTTTCTCAAACCCTCACAGACACTGTAGGCCGGAAGATTCCTTACAGAGAATACCCGGTATCACAACATGTGCAGCCCGGGGTCAGCTCGGTCACCGTGGGTGATCTCTTGCCGGGCAAGAGCTGGCAAACGGCCGCCAAATTGTCGTGGTGACAATTGCACACGATCATCACGTATTTGGTGGCCGTGAGGTAACCGGACACTCCTTGGGCTGTGGAGACGTCCACGACTCCCAAGATTGCACGACAGAACTTCTACAACAGCTTCACCGACGCCCCCTAGTTTGCCCTGCCCGCTCCAGCTATCAACGCTGTGCAAAGATGCTTTGCCAAGAGGCTGCTCTCAATAAGCCTTAGCACGTCCTTTTTGCTTCCACTTATCAAGCCGTTGGCCTGGCATCTCCAGGAGATTGCAGAGGATACATGGCCAGCAGTAGGGAGCCATGCCTCTGTCGGAAGCTGCTGAAATAGGAGGGCCTCATAGCAAATATCAGCAAATGTGGGTAGCACGCTGAAGGCAATCCACTTGCCGTCCGAATCGCCTCGGTCTCCAAGACCTCTGACACAATGTCCAGACCTGCGGTTGCATGAACACCAAACGCAGACGCGGCAGCGGTCATTGAGATCCTTGCCTGCAGCCTTCATGGTCGTGCCAGTTTCGACCAGGTCAACCACGGCCTCTGGTCACAGGATAGAACCCTCCTCTTGGAAAGAAGCAAAAGGCACACCTGTGACAGACAAGAGACAAGGGCATGACAAACACCTCTGGGTCCGACAAGCCGGCTTTGGTTGAACTTTGAGCATTGTCACAACAAACTCTGATCCAACAGGGCCTATGAGCCAAGGGGCCTACGAGCCCGAGCCGACGGACCGAGCGTAAAGCCCAGGACTGGCGCTTGCCATACCACCACCACCACCACCTTTAAAGAACCAGCCAGGTCTGCGACTTCCCAAACCTTAGAACCCACGAAACCTGACTTGCCAGGATGTGGGGCGCCGACGTCTGCTAGGCCCAGTCCACAGGCTGCTTCGACGGAGCCTGACACTTCCTGGCTTGCAGCGTGTGTCTGTCTGAGTGTCTTGCTGTGTTTCTCTCAATTCATCCTGTAGCCCCTCACGTTCGCGTTTGTTTCGGTGGCAAAAGCCGGACGGCCTAATGTTGTGGTGGGCTTGCATGCTGCTTGCCCTCCTTGCTTGAGATCCCCTTTGCAAGTGCCAATCCCCCACTGTCCACAGCGGTACTGATGTTTTGCTAGGCACCGGGCCTCGTATAGTCTTAGTGCATTCCGGAAAGTGTGCTTGGTTGCAGAAACACTAAAGTCTAGAGTCAATGGAAACGAGACAGACGAGAGACTGTGATACTCTTTGGTCTGACTATTCATTGTTTGGCAGGGCCGCCGAGTCTGTCGAAGAAGTGCGGTGATCTGTGGCTGCTCTTACGAACCAAACTACAGAAACTAGGAGGTTTCTAAAGTGGTCTCTGAAACGCCATCACTGCGAGGACATCTGCAAACAATAACCGATGTGATTGGAATGATTTGATGACATGCCCTGGGCTAGCCTTGATGTGAGTCTTGTGCTGCGAGTCCTGGCAAACAGGGCATTCATACTCCTCATGCTGATGCCGCTCCTCGTCATGTCTCTCTTACTCCATTACCACTACAACTACCACTATGCCCATCTCCGCCGCCACCCCCGCCGCCGCCACCACCACCACCGCGACGACAACCACCACCACCACCCACACCAATAACCTGAATAACAACGATAAGAAGACAGCTAGCACGCCACACACGGCAAGAGTTCTACGTCGGAGAGCTCTGCGCATGTCCTCACCGGCCAGGCGGTCGAAGTATCTTTTCGTCAGCGCTGGGAACGATGTGACTATGCGCTGGCCGACGAAATCCTGCGCTGGTGACGCCGCTTACACAAGCTCAATTTGATTTTTGGCGGTCGGTGAGATTTAAGGATTGCGGTTGGTCCTCTGTAGTCTTTCAGGATTCGGGATTTCAGTTTATACTGCTCAGGAGTTTTAGGGACAGCTGAAGCCTGTGTTACATCGTTGTCGCAGTGTCCTTCGGAGGTCGGTCCTCAGATGGCCAATAAAGGCATGAACGCATTAGTCTTAGAATCTGTTGACATCATCATTCAAGCGGCATTTGAGGTTTGATTTTGCTGGAAGTAATCTTGCTATTTAGCACTACTTCAGTCTTGCTGTTGTGACAGTTAGCGCTATGACTGCTTGGATTCCTATGGCTACTACTTCTACTATGATCGTTACTGTCGTTGTTACGAGAACCCCCACTAAGAACGATGATCTAGAAACACAGAAGCAGCAACGGGTTGCTGACAGAAGCAGCTTCTGACATGGCATGCTGCCAAGATGCACAGTGTTGCTGCGGTGCTTGCAAACAGAGCTTGCATTTTCCAATGCCTAGCTTGAGGATGACCTGAAGAAAAAGCGGGAGCCAGAGTTTCTGAATTGCGGCAAGCTGAGAGTACGGTGCCTTGACAGGTGCACACTCTGCATCATACCCAGCGTCAATCCTCAGAAGCCAAGCACAAGTTAGACGAGCGAAGAAGAAAGACTTCAGGAGTTTGAATGAAATGACATCCATCTCAAGAAGGTCGGGGATCATAGACTCTTCGAGCATGTCGCTCCCGGAAATGCCGATGTCCACATTTCCCTCCATGACCTGGGATCACACCGTGCACAAGTCGACTCACTAACAGCTTTTAAGGTGAGCCCAGAAAGTCAGCACCGACAGTAGGGGCGCGCCCTGAATGAACCCACGATTGTCTCAGCTGCTACCGGGGCACATAGCTCGGTATGTCCGCAGCAGGCAGGAAGACCTTGTAACCATCGGTTCGCACTACAGGTCCACACGAAGACAGCCATGTACGTCACAGCCTAGTTTGGCAACTTCCTGAACTGTAACATTCCTTACTGCAAAGATTGAACAGGTTTTCAGGCTTTCAGGCCTCAAACTCCGACAGAACTCACTGAGGGCAAATCCAGCTTGATCGGGAGATCCTTGCACATGGCCACGTCCAAGCGATCTGGACGCTTGGCATCGAAGCCAGCTCCCTTCAGGATCTTCATAACCTCGTAGCAATGACTGCTGCTGCTGTTTCTGATCCGACAACTGTTTCTGCTGTAATTTACGCGACGATGTCGAGGACGACGACACGGCCTTTGAGATGCTTAAACATTATCGCGAAGAGCACTGCTTCTACCACAACGCCGTTCAGAGCAACTACACTTCGAAACTAGTTACGGCAGTGACATGCTACGTGTGATTTCTGAATATCTTCACGGCTACTTCTGCGGATACAGCCTGTTTTTCTAAAGGTGCGAGTCCTGTGATCTCGTCTCACTCTCTTCTTGTGCCTCATCCTGTCTAGGTATTCTTCCGACTGGTGATCTTTGCGAGACCTGCTCGTGGCTACCGGCTGAGACCGAGGCATCCTCGTGGATCCTGGAGCTGGGCACGGCAGGGCATCGGCAATTGGATGGTTTTCCGATTCAAGGCTTTCAGCTCGTATCATGTAACATGATGTCAAAGATGATCCAGTGACATGCAACCAGGGAGCTGCAGGGCTTTACGAGTAAATGGCATCAGTAAAAAGCCTGATATATGCCATCTTCAGTCCCGCTAAGAGAAACTAAGCTGAAACTCTGAAGCGTCCTCCCCTTCTTCGGAACCGCAAAGAGGACCACGTTCTCTTCGATCACACCATCCGGCATGGAGCTATGCTTCCTGCCCGTTCCAGGGGTGTCGCCCCCTGTAGGGCTGTTGCCCCCGTAGCCCGCCATGTTCCTTTGTGCTTTCATTGAACTCGCATGGGCTTGGAGAACAAGAACCCCCGCCCAGTCTGCAGGTACGTAAGCGCCGTGCCCCTGACAAGCGGCCAAGCAAGAGAAGTGTCTGCGTCTTTGGCAGCGATTGATGTTCTGCGTATGTATGCTATACTAGCACAAACTGTGTACACGATGCAGTGTGTGCTGCTTCTTAGTCACTCACATCCTCCTCAGTTCATGTCCAATCATGTGCTGATGCAAAACTGCGGCAGCACGAGGGGTCCGGCGAACAACGATATGGGAGTTTCCGAAAATAGGGCACCCTAAAGTAGTACCCTAAACAATGGGATCCTTATTGCAAGGACCCCCAAAATATGGTACCCCCAATGTTTGGAAACTCCCATATCTCGTGCAAAGCCGCAAAGCGCACAAAGAGACTCAGGCTTCGACTTCCAGGCAAGAGCTGTAACTCGTCAAGAGCTCCTGTCTCATCTTGTCGACGTGGGTAGGCTGGGGTGCTTCAATGTGCATGGAAGGCAGCTAGGCACTGGAAACAACAAGCGTGCGTTGAACATCCTGATGGAGAGCCGTCTCACCACCGCATCGCGCAGCTTGCTCTTTGACGAACTCCAAGGAAAGATCGTGGAGGCGGATTCGGGGACCATCTGACACACAAAGCTGAACTAATTCCGGTACGTGCAGTGGAGGTGCATAGATCTGACTCAATCCACATAGGGCCTGCAGCGCCCTCTTCCCTGCCTCTGCTGGTTGCTTTTGTTTGCGCTAGACAATATTCCGGCAAGAGCGATGCTGTTCATGCTTGCCTGAGGCATGTGCGAATGAGGTGAAGTCGCTCCAGTCGGGGCAGCTGAGTGTCCAGATCCTTGTCGCGGAAGATTGTACCTCAACTTGGCGCGGGAAAACTTAACCCTAACGGTGGTGGTGTCATTTTTTGCCTGCGAGGCACGCAAAGCTGCAACCGGCAACAGCACATCATCAGGGAATACAGCCATGCCCAAGTAGAGGTCCTTGTCCTGAGCCGTGTTATGCGGCTGCAGCAAACTTGTTCGAAGGCTGTTCCAGGAAACTTCCTGCTGGTCCAGCCGTTTATGTGCCAGCCCAATGCAGCGCTTGATGGCATTGGGCTCTGCCTTGCGGTCCACCAGCATGGGAAATAGGAATACCGGTTTGGCTTGGAACGAAGCGGTAGGTGCCTTCTCCTGTGCCGCAAGCTCGTCACAGAATGCAGTGAGAACGGTCACAGGCCTTTGTCAGGCTTCGTTCCCGCTGTCAGGACCAGCACTGGCAATTGCTGGTAAAATTAAAGATGGTTCAGGTAACCTGTCTCGTCGTAGCGTACAGTAGCACAGTGTATAGACACAACACCGCAACATACCGCAACGATGAGTAAGACAAGAGCAACCCTGCCGCTGCTCCTGCTAGTGTTGCTGCCGCTGCTGCTGCTGCTGCTGCTGCTGCTGCTTCTGATAATGTTGATATCGATGCTAGTCTTTGTTACGGTCCTCATCTGAACGCTTCTTATGCTACAAGGCCCTGCTTGCCGGTTGAAGCAGGAACCTTTCACCCCAAACTTCATACCTTCGCCCGAACCACAAAACATACTGAAAAAATCTCGGGGCCCCTGAACCCGAAACCTCACCCCCCTATCAACACTACAGCTTGCGGAACTGAAGTGAAATCCTGAAGAAACACTCAGCACTGCAACTTTGGAAAAAACCTTTGCAACCACATGATATGCTGCAAGCCCCCAGGCACATCCCAGAGAGACATCACATGTCCCACATGCCCTTCCCTGTGCGGCTCGCTTCTGGCTGGCATCGCGGTCTGCTTCCAGCTGGCCTCTGACAAATAAGGCCGTCAGAGATGTCAGGGAGCTTCTGCAAAGTGTTGTGTAGTGGGGCCGGCTCACTGCAAATCTCGGCAGTCAGAGGAACTCTTCATTCAGTCCGAATTTCTAACTCATTGCAAGACTCTTGTTCCTCTGAAAGCCGAACTGTGCTAGACTTTCTGCGGTTCCGATGTGTTAAGACGGACAAAGCGGGCACACCAGATCCCTGTATGTCTTATATCTCCCTTGGAGGATGAACTACGAAAGCGTCGGGCCCGACTCCCGACTCCGGGCCTGTGGCACCGAGGATGGACAAAGCCAAAGGGGAGCGTGAGCAGAGCTTTGCAAGGCGTGCCAGAAGGGCACCGTCTCCTCCTCCGGAGTCTGGCAGAAATGAGTGGAATGTGAAAAGTCTAAACTGTCTCTCGCACCTAGACAGTACTCAGTATGCTCCGATGGGTCCGAGAATGCACCGGGAATCCCAAGCAGCGCAGTCCTTTCAAGTGGAGGAGCTCCCGCGACTCCGCGTCCTCACAGGGAGCTCTTTTGTTGCGGAGGTTCTACTACTACTACTACTACTACTACTACTACTACTACTACTACTACTACTACTACTACTACTACTACTACTACTACTACTACTACTACTACTACTACTACTACTACTACTACTCATCATGAAACCATGGAGGCTGCTGTCCGTCAGGTCACCCAAGCGCAGCAACTCCGCCTTCTGCACCAGATCTGCGAACCGAGTGGTGACAAGAACTGCCACGTTGCTCCAGGTCTTTGGGCGCCCTCGCATTGGGACGAAGCACTCCAGGTGCGATGCATTCCACACATCGTCCAGCACGACTAAAACTTTGCACCCTGACAACGCATTGTAAAGACGGGCGTAGCCATCCGAAACATCGGCCGGTGGATCATGCACCCCGAAAGCACGCAGGAGAGTCGATTGCAAGCTCAGCACATCTGGGCTCTGACCAACAGTGACATATGCAGCGCCCTGAGGGAAGGTCTCAGACAAGGTGGTCTCATCAAGCAGCGTCGCACACGTGGCGACTGTTTTGCCCATGCCTCCAGCACCATGTACAAGACACAGCCCTGATGCTTTCAGGCATTTCTGCAGGGATTTGATCACAGAATCGGAAAGTCCAGCACGGCGGGCATAGTTGGCAGGCAACGGGGGCACGTCTGTGAGGATCTGCAGTGGCATGCTTTGGCACTGCCTTCATCTTACAACAATGCCGGGCGCTGCTCGCACGATGGACGGGCGATCCTGAAGTGGCTTGCAGCAGAGCTGTGCTCTTGCCATGCTATGTCAGCGTGCGCGCGTGCGCGTGAGTGTGCATGTGAGTGTGAGTGTGAGTGTGTGCGGGTGTGTGTATGTGTTGCTGCTTCATGGCTGTAGATATGCCAAACAGTTTGCTTCCGGCTGGAGCCCAACTCCAAGCACATCAGCAGCAGCAGCACCGTGCAAACACACATTCCTGCCCTGGACCGGAGGAGCATCTGGCCCTTCTGTTCTTTTGCCGACGTTTACTTTACCGGGCTTTACCGTTGAACATTTGTTGATGTAATTCACTTCAAAGCCATGAAACCTGTAACACAAGCACTAAAACAAAACTTCAACTGTCTCAGCACCTTCTGCGTGCCATCATCTCAAACTGTGAGCAATCACAGAGCAGGCAAACTTGATCACAATCGTGTGACGGCCTCTGACTTTGATGTCATCTCCACTAGCGCATGTTCTACCTGAGTTCGCCGGAAGTTCTAGTTCGAGAACAAAGCTATACCTCGCAGGTCGCCCCAAATTTGTGTCCGTCGCATGGCATTGTCAGTTCGTATCCGAGATGACCGCCATGCTTTTGCAATGTCAGCCATCGTTCCTCAAAGTAGCAAGAATGGAAGAACGTCTTCCAAGATCCAAGCGGCAGACATTGCTGCCAGCTGCACCTTTATCCCACAGCTCGATGTCACTTTGACATTTCACATCAATTTCACATCCATCTCCACATCGCATAGATCAAAGCGGATCTGTAGCAGCGATGTGGCCTGATAATCGTAAAGGCCCGCACCCTGGTCGCAGGAACATGTTTCCCGCTCCGCATGTTGTGATGCACGATTTGCCACACCAGCTCCACACAAGATGCAAAATTCACCAGGCAAAATAAGTCCATGAGATCTCTCCGATCCCTTTGCCAGCGCCTGCCATCGGCTACGGTTGCTTGGTCCTATTATTCTGCTTCAATCTTGTCGTAAACTACCCTAACTCCCGGTGTAGATGGGTCTAGGATCTGGGATTTTCAGCATGAGCCTGGCGCGTATAGCTCCCATCGAACCGGCCCCTCCAGGAAATGCACCGCCCTCTGGAGCTGAAAGGCGGCCGGCTCCGGCTTGCTAGGGACTTGTGGCTCCCAGATGCAATGCGGCGGCTCATAGGGGTTGTCCGCCGGGTGCGACATCTTCCCAGCCTGCATACAGGCGCAATCCGGCACCACAGCCACTTCCTCCTGCCCTTCGTCGAAGCCCTTCTCACAAGCATTTCGGAGTGGAGGCTCGCTGAGCGACCGTCGTTGTGCCCTGGGCTCGGGCTCCACCACTTCGAAGTTCAGGAAGGTCCGCCGAACCACCAACTGAAGGCTCCTCACCTCCTCTGCCTCCTTTTGCTCCTGCCGAGCCTCCGCCGCAACCTCCTCTTTCGCCTTGTCCCCGAAGCACAGGCCAAGCCTGCCGGGAAGTCCGCATAATGCAGCCTGGACTACAGTGGCATGCCCTCCTTGCGTGAGTGCCCCGCGCCTGCTTGCTACTTTCTAGGCTTGGCTCCAAGACTAAAGCTCCGACTGCGTCTGGCTACGTAGCTGTCTTATCCTACACGTCCCACCTGTCTCCTTCGTCCAACTTCTCTCGGCTGCCACAGCAGCTGGCACCCATGCTCGCTGCTCAGGGAAACACAGGACTTTGGACTTTCGGATGGGCATGATTCGGCAGCCTATCCTTAAGGCTATACGCAGCCATACTCCTCGGCCAACACTCCTAAAACTAAGTGTCTCAAGATCTGCGCACGACTTCAATCCAGAAAGCTGCATGGGCAAGCGAAACGCTCCGCGTGACTGCTTACCTGTGGATCTGGGACCTGGAAGCCTCTACAACCTGTCCAGACTTCTGTGACAGTGCAAGGCGTTGCACTCTTACATCGTTCATCGGGACTCCAACTACCCTGCATACATAGATCGTCACGTCGCACTTCAAAGTCAGAGTCAGGGCCATAATTTACCTGGTGTCCGGCGAGACCACATCCTTGAGCTGAATGTTCGAGCACTCGACTATCTAGGATCTTATCCCGTGGCAAGGGGTCTTCCTTTCGCAAGCTGAGCAGCTCTTCAAGTGACTCCAGAGTGGACCTCCGTCTACCGGAAACTTGGAAGTGGAAAAGCTTTTCCTTAGCACAGGGTGCCATTCCCCTGGCCTCCCCGGCATGATCATTCACAAAAGCAGCGGTGAGGTTGAAGCTCACGCTGGGCTGCAGGAGTCGCAGTTGTAGAAGGTCCGAATTCGTGAGTCTCGTCATCAGCTCACTCGTCACTAGCCCTCCTCCGGATTCTGCACTCGTCACCTTCACAAATGCTAAACGCTTCCAGAATCGAGCAGGCGGATGCCCCTCCACCTTCTGTACGTCCATCCACGGAGAGCTTTCAGACTTTCAGGGAGGTGAACTCCAGCACACCGTCCTGCAAGGCTCCCTGACTCCCTGCCAGCTCTTCCCGTGGAAAACTCACCCTGCTGTCCTCGGCTGGCATCGGCTCCAGAACCGCCGATAGTTGCTCAGGCATCGTATGCCCGAACCGCAGCCATGCCCTCCGGGGTCCGGAAGCCCGGAAGCTTGAAACCGGAAACATTAAACTTGCGCTCGTGGCATGTTGCGGTGTCTTGGTGTGCACCTCGCGCGGCAACTTGGGCGCAAGGTACTCGACCAAGAACTGGCCACTTGCGTCAGAAGGCCTGGCCCCGAGAACCTAGTGGCCTTGCCTGGAAAATGCAGTTTCTCACTCTGACGCAAGATGCAGCTCTTGGCTCTCACAGGCTGCACGATGTGAAAGTGAACCTCCCCTGCCTCCGCAGCTTCATGCAGCTGGCATCTGCAAGTCCAGGAAGCGCTCAACCACCTCACACTGGGGGAGATTCTGCCACCTTCTGTGCAGCGAAAGCCGAAGTCTGAAGACTCAGAAGCATTTGAGCACGCGACGTATCGCCATGTAGCCGCGCTTTTGACGAGACACTCCTGCGCCAATTTAAGATAAATCTCATCTGTCAAGCTGCTAGCGTTTCTGGACGCGTCGAGAACTTCATCTGCAAACTGCAGCCCACTCCCAAGCGCAGATCATACTCGGTGCGCCGAACACTTGGTATACAGGACATGCTGTTTCGATCGTCGAGAGTCGATAGCTTGAAACAACATCGTTGCCGACATGATGTCAGCTCTCACGAGCGTATAGTTGGAAAAAACATGGCATGCTCCTCATTGAAGTTCTTCATGGCCGCGGACACGGCCTGTTGCTGCACTCCTAGCTTTCAAGCAGTGCTACGAAACCCGTGTCCCTGAACCGGGCCCTTGGCTGACTGTCGAGAGGGCATGGATGGTGGTTCCGCCGTTCCTCTTCTTGAAACAACAGTCAGACCCGCCTGCAGGTCGACCTCGACCAGCTGACTCATGAGGTCCGGCAAAGACCTGCACCGACGAAGCCCTCTCGCAATGCTGACCCCTTGATGGAACAAGAAGCCGTCCTCTGAATCTGGGTTGCAGGCTTAAAATACTGCACGTGCGGGAACATGGCCCAGTCGGTGTACTTGGACCAGAAGATTGCACGCCTGACTCAGTGGCCACGCCGAGGCGGCAGAGGCTCCAGCTGCGGAAGGCTCCGGCTGCAAATCCAAAGCGCCAAAGCCATCGAAGAAGGGGTTTGGCATCCGGTCCTGGCTCCACTGAACTAACTGACAATCGGCAAAATTCCGAGACTTGCTTGGGTGCAGACCTCTTCCGGAGTCAGCGTCGAAAGCACCGGGCCTTTCGGGCATGAGAGTGCTGCTAGCAGCACCTAGCCAAAAAAACCTGACAATAAAGCATCAGTGGCACATCTCCCGCCTCGCCCAGGCAGGAGCTGTAGCTCGCCCAAGTCCGGTCGCGTGTGCTGACCTCTCAGCAGCTTCTTCAAGCTCTCCTCATTCAAGGTTCGAAAAAAGTTTTTAGATTCCGTAAGATTCCCACCAAAGATGCCCCAATGCCAGAGCTGGAAGGGCACCTGAGCTGAGTTGAGCCTGTCTCAGCTACTGTAGGACGCAAATGTCCACACAAAAATGCCTGGGACTCCAGCGAAGGTCGGCATGTTCATCGAATAGAACTCCCAGAAAAACATCAGGGACGTGTCATAAGGGAAGGCCACCTACAGGCCGCAAAAGCCATGATGTTCACGCCAATCTTCAATTGACAGCTTTTCTTTTTCCGAGGCACCACAGCTCGATAATGGGACAAACTCTGATAAGAGAGTGTGTCGACGTAGACCTGCCAGGCACTGTTACCTTCTCCAGTCCACTCTGCAATGCCCGTGCCTCTTCTATGGTGTGCGGGTCCCTTGGCGCAATTCAGGGATCATGCATGCTCAGCATCTACAAGCCCAAGACCAATCCCCCAGTGCCGGCGTGCGTCAGCAGGTCTGTGAATTGCACGAACCGTAGTGAATAGTCAGGGTTCGCATCCACGAAGCGATTCAGAATGCACTCCTGCCATCCACCGCTGGTTCCAGGCCGAGATATCAATACCTTCTGCAACAAACTCTGGCAACAAGCAAGTGTTATTGTCAATCGATCAGCGCCTCGGACATGCGAAGCGGCAGGTACGTTGCATTGGTGTGGAGCCCGTGTATTCTCAACGTTGGAACTCGCAGGCCTGTCTGCCACGCCACCTGCCGGCAACGTCGACTGCAAACAACTGCATTCTTTGAAACTTTGAGATCATGCTATATTCTGATATGACGACTCGATATTATGACCAGAGAACCTCCTCAGCCAAGTAGGCATTGTTCGCTGCCATGATATTGCGCCCGTTCTTGCCCAGCACTACAAAAGCTTCCAAGAAAGCCGTGCGTTCATTCCGCTGCACATGTTGTAGAATTGGCAGGCCTTGCAGGGTTGCTCAACACAACACTTGAAGATACTTCAAGGAAGCCATCGGTGTTGGCTGAGAGCTCATCTCTATCCCGCGCCTAGATAAGCAAAGATCGGTGTAGTGCGGCCTAAAGCATCGGGGTGCGCTTGTGCTGCGTCCCAAAGAAGCCAGCACCAGACTGCCGGAATGGAGCACATCCATACATCCTGAGCGAGTTGCAAAATGGTATGGTTCGACGAGACAAGGTACTGCCCAACAGGAGGGAAAATGGTGCGACTTTGTCCGAACCCAAGCGGCGGCTCTTGACAGTTGTGGCATCATCTCCTGACGGAAAGCCTTGGAGAGCTCCGGGAAGGGCATGCTAGACCCGACCTGTCACTGCAGACACAGCGGAAAGGGTCCCTCTTGGGACCCCGATCATGAAGATCCTGTTGCTAGCAAGCTACTAGTATCAATGAAGATGGGATGGGAAAGGGACGCAGAACAGACCTCACAGAACTCGTCCCCCGCTCCTGCAGGCCGAAATGGTCCACCCCGCCTTGTACACCCATCCCAAGAACTCAAAGTTGCGCCCCTCTGCGCACAACATCGGCCGGTAGTTGCGGCACATTTTCGTGGCAAGTGAGTTGCCACGAAACTCTACATTGTAGTCGTCATGGAGGAAACCTCAGATCACACGCACACTACACATGTAAACACATAGACATAAGACAAAGGATTCGCCGAGTAGTGGTAGTGGTGGAGTGGGGGCGGCCCTGGCGGTGGCCCTCGTGGCGGTGGTGGTGGCAGTAGTATTGGTATCGGTAGTGATAGTGGTAGTCGTAGTCGTGGTGGCAGTAGCAGTAGTGGTAGTAGTGGTGGTGGTACTACTACTCCTCCTGCTGCTGCTACTGCTAATTACTGCTATTGCTACTCCTATTCCTACACTCCTGCTGCTACTCCAACTGCAATTGCGCAACTGCTCCTGCTACTCCTACCTCTACTCCTCCTCCCACTAGTGCTACCGCTCCCGCTACCGATACTGCTACTGCCACAGCCACTCATGCTGCTACCACTACTACTACTACTACTACTACGACGACGACGACGACGTCGACTACTACTAATCGTCGTCACAAGGTCTGGGGTCTTGACGGGTGATCATCGTGACGGCCTCGCCGGCCGTGGAAGCATGGATGCAGAACTGCCAGACCACCAGGTGGGGCCGACTTGGAGACCCTGAGGAGGGATAAGCAGTCAAGCAAGAGGTACACCCTTCAAAAACTGTGTTTGGCATCTGGTGCCCAAGTTTTGGGACTACTCTCCATCATGCAAAAACAACGGAGTTTCGGCTGAACACTGTTCGAAAGGTCTACCAGCCGAGACACCCCTCAGGCGGCCCTCCCCAGGTAGCCGAAAGGCGACCGAAGGCACAGCTTTCGCTGCCTCTTCAGTTTCCCGCCACGTGAGGTGCTCCTGTTCAGGGCCCAAACAGCTCGATAGCTCTCGGAGTAATGTGGGTTCCAACAATATTGAGCCGTTTTGCGGCAGTGCTCGTTGCTACTGCTACGATTGAAGCTACTCTTAGTGATAGTACCAAAATCTGCATGTGCCCTTATGAAAAACCTGTGTTACTACTGCTGCGGTTGGCTTGGTTACTACTTTTTGCATAGGTAACGTCGTTGAGCCATAAGCAGGATGATTCGTGCTGCTGGCATCACCAGTAATATCGGTGTTGGTGTTTGTAACGTCTTCTTGTCTTGCCACTGCCCAAAACCTCTGCTCACTGCTGTGACTCCCCAAACAATAGGTAAGACTAGCACCGTGCAAGTAGTTTCTGGAACTATCTTCATTGTCATGCGTGTTACTACCGTCATGGTTGTGCCCATGATAATGATTGATGACTCTCTTACGGTACTGCAGCTATGCCTGTTGTTGAACTCAACAACGTGATTACTACTAGTGTCGGATGTTGTCCAAAATTACGATTACCATGTGTCTGTTTACACTGCCTCTTGCACAGGAACTGCAAACCAGCGCCATTCGCTCTGAATTGCTGGCATGGTGCGTAATAGAAGCCTGGTCCGAACTGACCCGGATGCGAATACTCTGGAGCTGCAGTCAATGGCACCCAGTTGCCTCCTGAGTTGAAGTTCACCTGAGTGCCCCAAGTCGCAAAGGAACAGTCAGACGCAAGTGAGAACAGTGAGGACAAGGTAGTAACAAAACCAATGAGAGGGAGAGTGATCATACCGAAATTACTGATGATGGTGAAAACCTAAAGTCAGGTCAATGACATAAGAAGCGTGTCCATGTTATCACTTGGAAAACGGACCACCGCCACCGCCACCACCACCACCACCACCACTAAACACGACAACCATTGTCGATGTCCCCCTCACGACATGATGATCAGCACCATCATCAAGACTACGACCATGGCCATCATGCAAAGACAAATGACAGCAACCACAGCAAGTCTTGCGAGGAAGTGGCCAAGATCAAGAAAGATGAAACCGGCCAAGAGGAAGACTCCAGAAAGTCGAAGGAGTGATAATGACCTTCAAGGCAGCTCTCGTTACCCCGCCCCTCTTCAAGGCAGCTCTCACTCCCCCTCTCCTCCACGCCTAGGAGGTGCCGCGCCATGTAGGTGTACCGCAAGCCAGGCTGGACCTTCTGCAGGAGGGCTGGAAACGCGCAGCGCAAATGGCGCAGCAAGCGACACTTGCATTGTATATTTTGTCGCTTGCCTGATGTTTTATATGGTGTAAGAAATACAACATGTTACATAGCATAAAGTCTGTAACACATAAACCTATATACATGTACATCATATGCCACGTACATCATAGACTACATTTTATAGCTTAAAATGACATGGTAGAGTGTATGTTGAAGATATTATACGTCATTGAATAATCAATAAACAGAACAGCTTATATTACATACCTTACATTTGATATGTTGAAAGCACTTACATTTTATACGTTCCACTACATGTTACATGTTACGTATGCCACATGCCATTTATACTTTTTATGTTACCAGTATATACTGAATATCATACACAACATTGTTACAGTATACATACATGTACACATACATATACACACACATTTAAACACATTTTTAAGTACACATCTACATACATATTTTTTATGGATTTGCAAATATAGATACACTACGTTTTCTGCGAAAAGACACGTGTATGTAAATAGATGTACATGGAAGTATAATCTTCCGTGCATCCTGTTCATACATTTTAATACATGCACATGAAAGTATAATCATCTGTATATGCCGTTCATACACATTATATGTATGCGTATATGTATATATATATATATATATGTATAAACGTGAACATGTGTGTATGTGTAATCACAGATACACGCGTATTTATGCTTATTTCCTTATCCTTAGCAGACTTTTCTGCATATTGTTTTTTGCATACTGCCCAGGATATTGTACACACCGTATCTCATATTATATGCCACATGAATATACATATATAAAACACCCACTGTATTCTGTAATGAAAAACATCTTGCAGAATCCATGTTTTAGATCCCATATGGCATACTCTCATATGTATAGCATACTTTTTTGTACCAGCAGTTGTGCATCATATAGTAGTTGCAGATGCTATATACGGCGTAACCTATGCTTGTATGTATCTTGTATGTGTGTGTATATGAATGTATATATATATACACATGTCGATATATTCTCGTTTCGACATGGTATTTTGTAACCTAGATACTAAATACAACATATAACAAACATACAAGTTTTGGTGTCTTGCATATACAAACACACACACACACACACACACACACACACACGCCTCTCTATAAATGTGCGTATGTATATCTATGTACATATACATATACATATACATATATATATATATACATTCACATTACACTGAACTACGTTAACGACGGCGCCAGGCCAATGTACCCCAAGCCTGCTCGGGGAGCCGGTGCCAGGCCAGAACCATCAGCGCCGTGGCGTAGCCGAACAAGCAGAAGCCGGAGGGCGCCTCCGGAAGGCAGGGCGGCCGCAAGGCGGTGAAAGCCAAGGCCAGGGCAGGGCACCTCCAGTGGTTTGTAAGCATCGTTTCTGAAGTAGTGCCTGACCAGGTACCGCCTTAGCGCCAGAACCCAGAGCCGGGTGCCTGCAGGCACCCGCCCCGGCAGCACGGTCATTTTCTGAGGCAGGCGCTCGAAATTGTTGGAACCGCGGCCTCAGGGCTGCACATGCACAGCTTCCTGGCAAACCCTCCATGATGCAGGTGAGGCTGCGGCATTCTCGGTGCAGTTCGGGGATGAAGTCGAAGCTCAGGTCCGAACTTTTCTGGCACTGCTCTCCTTGGTCTCAGACCCTGTAAGAAAAAACAGGGAAACCGCATCGATACCGATCACTGAGCTGCTGGCCGAACTTCTGCCGCGGGCATAGCCAGTGACCCCACTTGTTCTTCAAGGTGCAACTTGTGCTTAGAGCCGGGCTGCACAGAATTGCACTAACTTTACCGCACAGAGCTCCTCAATCTCGGCGGCCATCTGCTCCAGAACCGCAGATCGTGCAAAGCCTCGTTCTGCTGCCTGGCCAGACTGAATCTAGCTCTGGCTTCTTGGCTTCCTACCCATCCAGTACTTCCCGAAAGTCTTCAATGCCGCAGCCTGCGTGGCTGCCAATCGAAAAGTCCGCCACTCCTGACAGACGAAATTGTTTGGTTTAACACCTGGATCTAACATGTTCCACACCGGCTTCCTTCCTTTCTTGTGGTCCAAAGAAACGCCAGGCTCAACATCTGGTTTCGTCAGATGGTCAACCGGCGGTCCTGAGGCCAGCCTTCACCTTCACAATCCAACATGCCAGGAACCTGAAGAGCTTGGAAGCCCGTACCATACCAGCAAGCAAGTGAGAACGGGCGCCTGCATTCCGTCCCGGCGGGTCTCCTGCAAGAGGCCCATATAAATTCATAGATATACATCTACATAGATATGTGTCTATATATACATATATATGTCTGCATGCATGTAACCATATGTATATATATATATATATATGTATCCTTACATCTCCATACAGTTTGTATACATATGTAACATATGTATACATTGATGTTGACATGTACACGTCCATGTACCTCACGTGGGAGTTTCCGAAAATAGGGGACCCTAATATGGTACCCTAAATAATAGGACCCTTATTATAAGGACCCCCAAAATAAGGTACCCCTAATTTTCGGAAACTCCCGCGTCTGAACGGACAGACCGAATCAATTTGGGCGTCCTCTGCCAGGGACTCGAAGGCCAAGCCCACGGACCTTTAGAAAGCACCGAAATCCAGTCTCTATATGATGGCGCATCTATTGTGTGTAGATATGTAGCTATGTTTATAATATATGTATACTAGATAAAATAGAAACTATAAAATACACTCTATATATATATATATATATACACTACCAGTAAATATATAAATGTATATATATATATATATGCCAGTATGCCCAAAGATGGCTGAAGCTCTTTCCACCGAAGCCGAGCCAGGAGCATGAGCACGGTGAGCATGCGCCATGCGGGCCGCGTCCGACCAAAGCCGATGGCAATGAAGGCCATTCCAAGACTAAGAAGAGGATAAGATCTGCTGGGGACATGTCCTACCTGTTCGGGGTGACTGAACATTGATGAGGTGGCACTTGGGGTTCCTTACTAACTAATCAGTGCACGCTCTTGAGTGGTACATACATAGCTCTTTGAATCTGCTTCAAGCTCGTGATGATCTTGCAAGAGCGTCGCAGAGTCCAGCGAAACCCCGAATCTGTCAAGAGAGCAGCTGCTCCCGACGTCAAACCTAAGCCTGAGCTCTACCAACCTCCGTCGATGCATAGAAGTCTCCTAAAGACGAGGGATGGACGCCGCTTCAGCAGAACCCTGAAAGATGAAAGGTAGCATGAGGGCTTGGCGTCTCAAGCTGGCTGAAGGCTTCATGGCTGAAGATCCTTGTGACTAGTTTCCAGTTGCTTTCTCCTCCACTGATGTCTCTAGACAGGCTGGGCATGCACGTGAAAACGGAAGGGGTGACACTGCAACGCAACACTTCGAAGAGCTTGTGCTTTTGAACAACCTGCCGCCTGCCGCTAGGCAATCAAAAGGCACCAGGAAGGTCAGTCCAGGAGATTCAGCCATCTCGGATTGCACAATGCCTGGGCAGCGCAGGGGTTGTTACTTTTACCAGAGCCGGGCGCATGGAGGCGAAAAGTCACCTTCAGCCGTTCCGCAGTCGCAAGAGTCTCGTCAGGTTGCACAGTCAACAAAGAGGAGACTTTCCGGTTTGCTGAAAGCCTGAACATGTGATGCACCTTGCCAACACGCTGGTACTAGTTAAGCGAGTTCTCTTGTGCCCAACTCACACATGCCACAAGCGCACAAGCACAGAGCGCAAGATCTCAGGTTTGGCTACGAGTGCTCACTG
Organism: Symbiodinium sp. CCMP2592; assembly: GCA_905221615.1. NCBI lineage: Eukaryota > Dinophyceae > Suessiales > Symbiodiniaceae > Symbiodinium > Symbiodinium sp. CCMP2592. The sequence continues at coordinate 312,360 of CAJNDT010006189.1, read as the reverse complement.
GCTGTGTGATAAATGATCTGTGAAAGAATATCTCATGCTCACACACGCTTTGCTCTGCAATGGCGGACCGCTAGGACCAGCGCACAAAGACGACGCATGGGGTCATCTTCATGCAGCCTCTCGAAGCCTCGGTGCTCAGCTTGCAGCTGCGGTGAAGGGCAAGCCGAGCAGACCAGTGGAAAATCGGAACGAGCTAGCAACAGTCGCGCTACCCTTAGACACCACTACCCTTAGCGCCATCTTTGAACATGTGCTGCGCTCTGCCAGCTGCCTCACACAGCACTGCCGCAAGACTCTGAGCAGGGAGCTCTACGAGGTCTTCGACCGCGAAATGCACAGACCTCATGCACAGACTCGCAGAGCCTTCTTTCAAACGGAGCTTCGGGTCTCGGCCCCTGGCTCACTTGCGGAGAACTCGACGTTGACCACGAGCTCCACGTCCTTGCCCCTGCTCATGGAGGCCGAATCAGGAGTAGGATCCGCAAGAAGAGCAAAACCACACCGTGGCATGTGGCAGCCTCTGAACGAAGAGCGGAAATTCCTTGTGGCGCGCATCCAGTGCGACCTGCCCACGGCGCCCGGCATGCCTCGTTTTCGAAAGCACTGACACCCTTCCGTGCAATAAAAAACAAATGAAGCCAGCTCGTCCCTCTGCTCTCCCCACCCGACTTCCCCCAATCTGCAGCACTGCGCTGGTGCAGCTGCGCCACTTCCCACAGTTCCACCGCGAGATAGCAACCTTTTTGCCAAGCCGCCCAGCCCTGGACTCCAAAGTCACGTCCGACTTATATGGCCAGGACTGGGCGGCCACGGTGCGCAGGTCATCCTTGAGCACCATGACGGTGAGGTGCTTCTCATCCACCTGCGCCTCAAGGCCGGACCAAGATGTGAGCTGCAACAGCGAAACCTGGCAATGCCCTGGCCTGTGTGACGACCGCATAATTATCCCGGAGGAGGAGGAGCCTGCAGGCCTTTATGAGGCGGGTGACAACGTCGTGATGGGGCAGGGCGAGTATCGCATGAATTCATGCGATACTCGCCCTGCCCCATCACGACGATGTCACCCGCCTCATAAAGGCCTGCAGGCTCCTCCTCCGGGATTTTCCCATTCATGGCCTGCAGCAATCGCGTCACCTCCAAGGCCTCCACCATGGCCTCCTCCATGGTCTTCGGCTGCGGACGCTCTGCAAGCAGCTGCGCCATGGCCTCCTCCTTTGTTAGCAATGCTTCTGGCCTCGCTGGCCGTTCCTCCCGACGCTGGCATTCTTGCTGCTCCTCCTGCAGCCGCTCTCGTGCGCCGCAGCAAACGCTGCCCATGACCACACAAGAGCGAGCGCTGCAACGGGTCTGCTTGAGCATGCGTCTGCGGTGCGGCATCTGATGTTGTCCTCCATGCAAGGCTCACGTCTTCAGAGACAAATCGGACATATATCGAAGAAGAGATCAGAAGAGTCAAACTAAAACTGAAACTCAGTTCAAGTTGCTTTCCCTTCCGCAGGCGGCTGTAGATAAGCTGGGCATGCACGTGAAAACGGAAGGGGTGACACTGCGACACAACATTTCGAAGAGCTTGTGCGTTTCGACAACCTGCCACTTTGGAAATCAAAAGGCACCAAGAAGGTCAGTCCAGGAGATTCAGCCATCTCGGATTGCACAATGCCTAGGCAGCGCAGCGGTTGTTGCTTTTGCCAGAATCGGGGGGCATGGAGGCGAAAAGCCCACCTTCAGCCGTTCCGCAGTCGCAAGAGTCTCATCAGGTTGCACAGTCAACAAAGAGGAGACTTTCCGGTTTGCTGAAAGCCTGAACATGTGATGCACCTTGCCAACACGCTGGTACTAGTTAAGCGAGTTCTCTTGTGCCCAACTCACACATGCTACAAGCGCACAAGCACAGAGCGCAAGATCTCAGGTTTGGCTACGAGTGTACAAAAAATATGCTGATGCTCACACACGCTTTGCTCTGCAATGGCGGACCGCTAGGACCAGCGCACAAAGCCGACGCATGGGGTCATCTTCATGCAGCCTCTCGAAGCCTCGGTGCTCAGCTTGCAGCTGCGGTGAAGGGCAAGCCGAGCAGACCAGTGGAAAATCGCAACGGACTAGCAACAGTCGCGCTACCCTTAGACACCACTACCCTTAGCGCCATCTTTGAACATGTGCTGCGCTCTGCCAGCTGCCTCACACAGCACTGCCGCAAGACTCTGAGCAGGGAGCTCTACGAGGTCTTCGACCGCGAAATGCACAGACCTCATGCACAGACTCGCAGAGCCTTCTTTCAAACGGAGCTTCGGGTCTCGGCCCCTGGCTCACTTGCGGAGAACTCGACGTTGACCACGAGCTCCACGTCCTTGCCCCTGCTCATGGAGGCCGAATCAGGAGTAGGATCCGCAAGAAGAGCAAAACCACACCGTGGCATGTGGCAGCCTCTGAACGAAGAGCGGAAATTCCTTGTGGCGCGCATCCAGTGCGACCTCCCACCGCCCGGCATGCCTCGTTTTCGAAAGCACTGACACCCTTCCGTGCAATAAAAAAACAAATGAAGCCAGCTCGTCCCTCTGCTCTCCCCACCCGACTTCCCCCAATCTGCAGCACTGCGCTGGTGCAGCTGCGCCACTTCCCACAGTTCCACCGCGAGATAGCAACCTTTTTGCCAAGCCGCCCAGCCCTGGACTCCAAAGTCACGTCCGACTTATATGGCCAGGACTGGGCGGCCACGGTGCGCAGGTCATCCTTGAGCACCATGACGGTGAGGTGCTTCTCATCCACCTGCGCCTCAAGGCCGGACCAAGATGTGAGCTGCAACAGCGAAACCTGGCAATGCCCTGGCCTGTGTGACGACCGCATAATTATCCCGGAGGAGGAGGAGCCTGCAGGCCTTTATGAGGCGGGTGACAACGTCGTGATGGGGCAGGGCGAGTATCGCATGAATTCATGCGATACTCGCCCTGCCCCATCACGACGATGTCACCCGCCTCATAAAGGCCTGCAGGCTCCTCCTCCGGGATTTTCCCATTCATGGCCTGCAGCAATCGCGTCACCTCCAAGGCCTCCACCATGGCCTCCTCCATGGTCTTCGGCTGCGGACGCTCTGCAAGCAGCTGCGCCATGGCCTCCTCCTTTGTTAGCAATGCTTCTGGCCTCGCTGGCCGTTCCTCCCGACGCTGGCATTCTTGCTGCTCCTCCTGCAGCCGCTCTCGTGCGCCGCAGCAAACGCTGCCCATGACCACACAAGAGCGAGCGCTGCAACGGGTCTGCTTGAGCATGCGTCTGCGGTGCGGCATCTGATGTTGTCCTCCATGCAAGGCTCACGTCTTCAGAGACAAATCGGACATATATCGAAGAAGAGATCAGAAGAGTCAAACTAAAACTGAAACTCAGTTCAAGTTGCTTTCCCTTCCGCAGGCGGCTGTAGATAAGCTGGGCATGCACGTGAAAACGGAAGGGGTGACACTACGACACAACATTTCGAAGAGCTTGTGCGTTTGGACAACCTGCCACTTTGGAAATCAAAAGGCACCAGGAAGGTCAGTCCAGGAGATTCAGCCATCTCGGATTGCACAATGCCTAGGCAGCGCAGCGGTTGTTGCTTTTGCCAGAATCGGGGGGCATGGAGGCGAAAAGCCACCTTCAACCGTTCCGCTTTCGCAAGAGTCTCATCAGCTGCGCTGCAGTCTGCAGGATCTTGTTTTCGATGCAAAAAATAAAGAAGAGTTTCCGATTGATTGTAAAGCTTCCACAGAATGCTGTCGAACATGTTTACAAATCCTAAGAATGTGATGCGCCTTCCACGCAACTTGCCAGCACGCTGGTGCTGGTTGCGGGAGTTCTCTTCTGCACGACTCACACAGGCGATGAGCGAAGAGTGCAAGAACTCAGCTTCGGCTATGAGTGCTCGCGGTCTGCGTGACGAATGATCTGTGAAAGAGTATGCTGATGCTCACACACGCTTTGCTCTGCAATGGCAGACCGCTAGGACCAGCGCACAAAGACGACGCATGGGGTCATCTTCATGCAGCCTCTCGAAGCCTCGGTGCTCAGCTTGCAGCTGCGGTGAAGGGCAAGCCGAGCAGACCAGTGGAAAGTCGGAACCAGCTAGTAACAGTCACGCTACCCTTAGACACCACTACCCTTAGCGCCATCTTTGAACATGTGCTGCGCTCTGCCAGCTGCCTCACACAGCACTGCCGCAAGACTCTGAGCAGGGAGCTCTACGAGGTCTTCGACCGCGAAATGCACAGACCTCATGCACAGACTCGCAGAGCCTTCTTTCAAACGGAGCTTCGGGTCTCGGCCCCTGGCTCACTTGCGGAGAACTCGACGTTGACCACGAGCTCCACGTCCTTGCCCCTGCTCATGGAGGCCGAATCAGGAGTAGGATCCGCAAGAAGAGCAAAACCACACCGTGGCATGTGGCAGCCTCTGAACGAAGAGCGGAAATTCCTTGTGGCGCGCATCCAGTGCGACCTGCCCACGGCGCCCGGCATGCCTCGTTTTCGAAAGCACTGACACCCTTCCGTGCAATAAAAAAACAAATGAAGCCAGCTCGTCCCTCTGCTCTCCCCCCCCGACTTCCCCCAATCTGCGGCACTGCGCTGGTGCAGCTGCGCCACTTCCCACAGTTCCACTGCGAGATAGCAACCTTTTTGCCAAGCCGCCCAGCCCTGGACTCCAAAGTCACGTCCGACTTATATGGCCAGGACTGGGCGGCCACGGTGCGCCGGTCATCCTTGAGCACCATGACGGTGAGGTGCTTCTCCTCCACCTGCGCCTCAAGGCCGGACCGAGATGTGAGCTGCAACAGCGAAACCTGGCAAAGCCCTGGCCTCTGTGACCACGGCATAATCCATGCGATACTCGCCCTGCCCCATGATGACGATGTCACCTGCCTCATAAAGGCCTGCAGGCTCCTCCTCCTCCGGGATTTTCCCATTCATGGCCTGCAGCAATCGCGTCACCTCCAAGGCCTCCGCCATGGCCTCCTCCATTGTCTTCGGCTGCGGACGCTCTGCAAGCAGCTGCGCCATGGCCTCCTCCTTTGTTAGCAATGCTTCTGGCCTCGCTGGCCGTTCCTCCCGACGCTGGCATTCTTGCTGCTCCTCCTGCAGCCGCTCTCGTGCGCCGCAGCAAACGCTGCCCATGACCACACAAGAGCGAGCGCTGCAACGGGTCTGCTTGAGCATGCGTCTGCGGTGCGGCATCTGATGTTGTCCTCCATGCAAGGCTCTTGTCTTCAGAGACAAATCGGACATTTATCGAAGAAGAGTCAAACTAAAACTGAAACTCAGTTCAAGTTGCTTTCCCTTCCGCAGGCGGCTGTAGATAAGCTGGGCATGCACGTGAAAACGGAAGGGGTGACACTGCGACACAACATTTCGAAGAGCTTGTGCGTTTCGACAACCTGCCACTTTGGAAATCAAAAGGCACCAAGAAGGTCAGTCCAGGAGATTCAGCCATCTCGGATTGCACAATGCCTAGGCAGCGCAGCGGTTGTTGCTTTTGCCAGAATCGGGGGGCATGGAGGCGAAAAGCCACCTTCAGCCGTTCCGCAGTCGCAAGAGTCTCATCAGGTTGCACAGTCAACAAAGAGGAGACTTTCCGGTTTGCTGAAAGCCTGAACATGTGATGCACCTTGCCAACACGCTGGTACTAGTTAAGCGAGTTCTCTTGTGCCCAACTCACACATGCTACAAGCGCACAAGCACAGAGCGCAAGATCTCAGGATTGGCTACGAGTGCTCACTGGCTGTGTGATAAATGATCTGTGAAAGAGTATGCTGATGCTCACACACGCTTTGCTCTGCAATGGCGGACCGCTAGGACCAGCGCACAAAGACGACGCATGGGGTCATCTTCATGCAGCCTCTCGAAGCCTCGGTGCTCAGCTTGCAGCTGCGGTGAAGGGCAAGCCGAGCAGACCAGTGGAAAATCGGGGCCAGCTAGTAACAGTCGCGCTACCCTCAGACACCACTACCCTTAGCACCATCTTTGAACATGTGCTGCGCTCTGCCAGCTGCCTCACACAGCACTGCCGCAAGACTCTGAGCGGGGAGCTCTACGAGGTCTTCGACCGCGAAATGCACAGACCTCATGCACAGACTCGCAGAGCCTTCTTTCAAACGGAGCTTCGGGTCTCGGCCCCTGGCTCACTTGAGGAGAACTCGACGTTGACCACGAGCTCCACGTCCTTGCCCCTGCTCATGGAGGCCGAATCAGGAGTAGGATCCGCAAGAAGAGCAAAACCACACCGTGGCATGTGGCAGCCTCTGAACGAAGAGCGGAAATTCCTTGCGGCGCGCATCCAGTGCGACCTGCCCACGGCGGCCGGCATGCCTCGTTTTCGAAAGCACTGACACCCTTCCGTGCAATAAAAAAACAAATGAAGCCAGCTCGTCCCTCTGCTCTCCCCACCCGACTTCCCCCAATCTGCAGCACTGCGCTGGTGCAGCTGCGCCACTTCCCACAGTTCCACTGCGAGATAGCAACCTTTTTGCCAAGCCGCCCAGCCCTGGACTCCAAAGTCACGTCCGACTTATATGGCCAGGACTGGGCGGCCACGGTGCGCCGGTCATCCTTGAGCACCATGACGGTGAGGTGCTTCTCCTCCACCTGCGCCTCAAGGCCGGACCAAGATGTGAGCTGCAACAGCGAAACCTGGCAAAGCCCTGGCCTCTGTGACCACGGCATAATCCATGCGATACTCGCCCTGCCCCATGATGACGATGTCACCTGCCTCATAAAGGCCTGCAGGCTCCTCCTCCTCCGGGATTTTCCCATTCATGGCCTGCAGCAATCGCGTCGAAGGCCTCCGCCATGGCCTCCTCCATGGTCTTCGGCTGCGGACGCTCTGCAAGCAGCTGCGCCATGGCCTCCTCCTTTGTTAGCAATGCTTCTGGCCTCGCTGGCCGTTCCTCCCAACGCTGGCATTCTTGCTGCTCCTCCTGCAGCCGCTGTCGTGCGCCGCAGCAAACGCTGCCCATGACCACACAAGAGCGAGCGCTGCAACGGGTCTGCTTGAGCATGCGTCTGCGGTGCGGCATCTGATGTTGTCCTCCATGCAAGGCTCTTGTCTTCAGAGACAAATCGGACATTTATCGAAGAAGAGTCAAACTAAAACTGAAACTCAGTTCAAGTTGCTTTCCCTTCCGCAGGCGGCTGTAGATAAGCTGGGCATGCACGTGAAAACGGAAGGGGTGACACTGCGACACAACATTTCGAAGAGCTTGTGCGTTTCGACAACCTGCCACTTTGGAAATCAAAAGGCACCAAGAAGGTCAGTCCAGGAGATTCAGCCATCTCGGATTGCACAATGCCTAGGCAGCGCAGCGGTTGTTGCTTTTGCCAGAATCGGGGGGCATGGAGGCGAAAAGCCACCTTCAACCGTTCCGCTTTGGCAGAGTCTCATCAGCTGCGCTGCAGTCTGCAGGATCTTGTTTTCGATGCATAAAACAAAGAAGAGTTTCCGATTGATTGTAAAGCTTCCACAGAATGCTGTCGAACATGTTTACAAATCCTAAGAATGTGATGCGCCTTCCACGCAACTTGCCAGCACGCTGGTGCTGGTTGCGGGAGTTCTCTTCTGCACGACTCACACAGGCGATGCGCGAAGAGTGCAAGAACTCAGCTTCGGCTATGAGTGCTCGCGGTCTGCGTGACGAATGATCTGTGAAAGAGTATGCTGATGCTCACACTCGCTTTGCTCTGCAATGGCGGACCGCTAGGACCAGCGCACAAAGACGACGCATGGGGTCATCTTCATGCAGCCTCTCGAAGCCTCGGTGCTCAGCTTGCAGCTGCGGTGAAGGGCAAGCCGAGCAGACCAGTGGAAAATCGGAACCAGCTAGCAACAGTCGCGCTACCCTTAGACACCACTACCCTTAGCACCATCTTGGAACATGTGCTGCGCTCTGCCAGCTGCCTCACACAGCACTGCCGCAAGACTCTGAGCAGGGAGCTCTACGAGGTCTTCGACCGCGAAATGCACAGACCTCATGCACAGACTCGCAGAGCCTTCTTTCAAACGGAGCTTCGGGTCTCGGCCCCTGGCTCACTTGCGGAGAACTCGACGTTGACCATCAGCTCCACGTCCTTGCCCCTGCTCATGGAGGCCGAATCAGCAGTAGGATCCGCAAGAAGAGCAAAACCACACCGTGGCATGTGGCAGCCTCTGAACGAAGAGCGGAAATTCCTTGTGGCGCGCATCCAGTGCGACCTGCCCACGGCGCCCGGCATGCCTCGTTTTCGAAAGCACTGACACCCTTCCGTGCAATAAAAAACAAATGAAGCCAGCTCGTCCCTCTGCTCTCCCCACCCGACTTCCCCCAATCTGCAGCACTGCGCTGGTGCAGCTGCGCCACTTCCCACAGTTCCACTGCGAGATAGCAACCTTTTTGCCAAGCCGCCCAGCCCTGGACTCCAAAGTCACGTCCGACTTATATGGCCAGGACTGGGCGGCCACGGTGCGCCGGTCATCCTTGAGCACCATGACGGTGAGGTGCTTCTCCTCCACCTGCGCCTCAAGGCCGGACCGAGATGTGAGCTGCAACAGCGAAACCTGGCAAAGCCCTGGCCTCTGTCACCACGGCATAATCCATGCGATACTCGCCCTGCCCCATGATGACGATGTCACCTGCCTCATAAAGGCCTGCAGGCTCCTCCTCCGGGATTTTCCCGTTCATGGCCTGCAGCAATCGCGTCACCTCCAAGGCCTCCGCCATGGCCTCCTCCATGGTCTTCGGCTGCGGACGCTCTGCAAGCAGCTGCGCCATGGCCTCCTCCTTTGTTAGCAATGCTTCTGGCCTCGCTGGCCGTTCCTCCCGACGTTGGCATTCTTGCTGCTCCTCCTGCAGCCGCTCTCGTGCGCCGCAGCAAACGCTGCCCATGACCACACAAGAGCGAGCGCTGCAAGGGGTCTGCTTGAGCATGCGTCTGCGGTGCGGCATCTGACGTTGTCCCCCAGGCAAGAAAGTCAACATGAACATAGAGTGAAGAAGATTCAGACAAGCTCTGAAACTCTGCTTGAGCAGCCACTCCCATCCCCAAGTCCAGCTTCCAGTTGCTTTCTCCTCCACTGATGTCTGTAGACAGGCTGGGCATGCACGTGAAAACGGAAGGGGTGACACTGCGACGAAACATTTCGAAGAGGTTGTGCTTTAAAACAACCTGCCGCTTGGCAATCAAAAGGCACAAGTAAGGCCGGTGCCCGGAGGACCTTCAGCCATCGCGGATTGCACAATGCCTGGGCAGGGCAGCGCAGCGGTTGCGAAAAGCCACCTTCAGCCGTTCCGAGGTCGCAACACTCTTATCAGCTCCTCTCCAGTTTTCAGTTCCATCTCTCAGGCATATCAATGGGGTTGCAAGATCTCGTGTTTGATGTTTACACCGTCAACAAAGAGGAGAGTTTCCGATTCTCAACAAAGTTGCCTGCCAGAAAGACTTACTTCAGCACATCTTCGACTATCTTTATTCAATTTGCCGGCTCTCTCCCACCGGAAGAACCCTTGATTTCAGAAACCCTAAACCCTAAACCCTAAGCAGAAACTATCTTCTCTGAGACGAAGGATTTGTCGGGACCTGCGGACCTGATCCCCCAAGAGATCTTCGGGCTTTTCGCCTTGCCCCAGTAAGTGAAACGAACGGGCCCGGGCACTGGAGCCTGATGCCAGGAAATCTACTTAAAAAGCTGTGATTAACGAAATTCTAGCAAAGAAACTTTGCTTTCAGACCGATTTTCAATCGAAGCAAATCAATTACAGAGCTCTCCTGCCCGTAAAAGGCTAAGCAGCACTATGCAAAACTTGCTTTTGGAAAAACAATTACTGAACCAAGGATTTTGCAGGGGAACTCCCTCCAGCAAATCCTGGAATTCAGCACATGTGGTGCAAGAGGTGTTGCCTGAAGTTGAGGAATTTGCACTGGAACTCGACCAGAAAAACACACAGAAATTTAACAAAGCCTGAGAGGTGCGCTCCCACTGGAGAAACATCAATTTGATCAATTGGTGCAGTTGTTGCTGTTGTTGTTGGATTCTCCCTGAAGTTGAGGATTTGCCGAAGCACTCCCCCGCCAGTAAAATTCAACTGCAGCTGTGGTTTAGATGCATTTCCTAGATTTATGCATCCCCCGCCCATGCAGAAGTCACGGCTCAGCGATGTTCAAGAGCGGTTCTTTTCTGAGGTCAACGGCGAAAGAATTTGCCGGTGCCCTCCCACAGCATACCTTAATCTCAGCATCTTTTTAGGATGACTTTTGCCAGTGCCCTCCCACCACAAAGACAATAATATCATGACGGATGCTTTTGAAATTTTGCAGCGTGCCACAAGAAACCAGTACTTTCAGCAGTTATCCTGCAAAGATCCAATTCAACAGTTGCACTCAGCTATTCTGATGAAATTTAGGAACCAGACAGATGTGTGTTTTTGTTCCTTTTGGCAGGCCCCTCTCATGACAACACCTTTCACATCGAGAAGTAAGTTCGTCATGGTAGGAAATGCGGCAAAACCGTGAGTTCCAAAAGCAAGTGTGTCAGTAGCAAATCCGTGATTGGGCGTTTCTGGGCAGCAATATCCTTACTTTCACCAGAAAGCCTTCAATCAGCAATCAGTGGCCTGAAACTGGGGTCTAGTCTAGATGTCTTCTTTTGGCAGAACATGTCAATGTTTCAATACTTTGCATCTGACTGGCCATGACTCTAGCCTTAGTTACTGTGCGACACTATCGAAAGCTTACCCAGGTTAATGTTCAGCTGTCTTTGACAAATTGCGAATCACTCACTTGCTGCGTCATGCCTCACGCATTTGCCGTTTGCAAGGTTCCAACATCGACAGGCACATATGCACTCATCCTTAGGACTCGGCGCGCAGCTCTTCCAGAGCGTCGTATCGCATGCTAAATACATGTGTTATCGAGGCCATGGGTCTCTCAAAGATCAACTTCGTTCCGGCACCCCCTCTTGGCTCATGGCTCGTAAACAAACAGGTAGGCAGCTGGCAAACTCAGTACCTGCCCGAGTCCATTGGCCGGAGTCAAAGATACTCTTCGCACCTATTCCGCAAAAGCAGCTACGGCTTTTTGCCTGCCAAAGTTTTGTTTCGAAGACACGGTCGTCATCAGCACACACCTTGGGGAATGAAGGAACTGGTCATTCCAAACCATTTCCGTTGCAGCCAGGCGATGCAGTAAATATCCCTGCACGTGGTTGCACGACTCCATTTTTCATGCAGGGTTCACTGCAGCTCATCACACATCCGCGTCTCGCTCATGACTGGCTCACAAAGCTCTTTGCCTCAAGTGCACCATGTTGCACAACAACACCCAAATCACAGCCCGAAGCCACCCGCCTGATCCAGCATCAATGCCTGGCAAAAGCGTCCGCGGAGCTCTACCAAGGTGCATGGGACCCAGCTTCTGGGACTGGTTGCTTCGGAGCCACGGCACTGTCATCATCGGGAAAATGGCTGAGGTGCAGCACGAGCGCCTCCGATGCCTCCTTTGCGAGTCTGCCGAAAGCCCAGCCCACATCTACATCGCATTCAGTCTGCTGCCTTCCAGCGCTGCTGCTTACCCAACAGCTGTGCCAAAGAGACACCTCGAATTCAGCAACAGTGTTTCTCACAGTCTACCGTGAGTCGGCATGGCACATGAATGGCACAAGCGTCCGCACTTCACCTGGCCTACTCCAGCTTCCGGTGCTTTCCGCAAACCTGCTGCAAGGAGGTCCGAGGCTCTCTTCGCCTCAGCCGCCACAAGAACCCCGCAGGCCTGAAGTGTTGCAACCTCTTTCGGAACCACCCCAAGTAAAACCTCCTGTGCCACTGCAAGACAGCCAATCCCTTCATCCACGAAAGACAGCTCTCATGCAAACCGAAAGACATGCCTGTACACTGTCAACCTTAAACATCCTAAACCCTACATTTCTTCCACTGAGAGGCATCTTTCTTCACGGTGAAGAGAACGTCCGCGAGGCGTTTCAGGAGCGCTGTGGCCAGGATTGCCTCGTCGCTGTGCGGCTGCGCAGCCTCATGCGGGTCTAGTGGCTTCTACAATGAACCTTTAATATACCTTCATAAAACTGCAATATGTTATATCATGAAACTATACCGTATGCTCGAAAATACATTCAGCTGCAATACACGATAATATACCGTAAGATACTGTAATACAAAATAATCTAACTGTACTGTACTGTAGCATACCGTGTCATATTGTAACTCACTATAAAAGCGTGATAATGTAATGTAACATCCCCATCTCTCAGTCAGAGGCAGGAGGACCTTCAGAAACTTCATCACTTTCCCGCGCACTGATTTGAACACCTCCTGCGTTGTGGTAAGCTGCGCGATGTTAAACAAAGGACATGATAGAATGATAACTGCAACGCCCCTCCTTGGCATCTGCAGACACTTGCCAGTATGGTGTTAGGTGTCCTGGGCTGAAACGCGCAAAGGGGTTGCACCCCTCTTTTCGCATGCCTGCGACAACTCATGCTGCACAGGAGCGCAGGAAGCCGACCGGGAATCCTCCGGTGACTTCTTCCGCTTGCTGGAAAAGCTCCTGGAGACCCCAGAAACACAGCTGCTGCGGGCTGCAGGCTCACGCAGGTGCAGTATCCTTGTACCGAGCAGGCTGCTTCTTCGGGCTCATCCTTGACTGCTACTCGTAGTGCTGAGGTTTGGTTTCTTATAACCAGAGTTGCGACCCACTAACAAAGCCAAGGTGCCTCTCTGCGCTGATTAAGTTCTTGTAGAGGCACCAGTAGTCGAAGCCATGAACACAGATTTCGCTGGAGGAAGTTGTACGCTGCCAGGCCACCCCCAGCGTCCTGAGGCCCATGGAATCGGCTCACGATCGTAAAACATCTGCTTCTGGTGACACAGGTTTTCTTTAGCTTTTACATAACTTGTAATATTATGATGTGCCGATAGGCTTGAGAAGAGGTAAATGAATAGGACTGCGTCGAAAACAAATCATTTTCGGCTTTTCGAGTTTTGCATCGAAACCTAGGGTTTCTCAGCCAAACCATATGTTCTCCTGCTTTTATCCCAAAGAAGAAAACAAGTGGAACAACGGGAAAATGATAGGAAATAAATGTGATTGTGCAGACGATGAACCATGTCGGTGCTTTGTTTATCTCGGGTTTCGCGCCGAAATCCCACATCAATCCGTTTTCGACAATAGGAGCAAGACTCTTCAAATCTCGCAACCAAATAGTGCAAAGTCGGAAAGTCGTAGGAAACAAGCAAGATTGTGTCGAAAACGACCTATTTTCGCATCCGAAATCAAATTTTCTTCTGTTTCTGGAAGTCCTGAACTGCCATTGATTCCCTTTTGTGCTACACACAACTATTCAATGGATTTGTGACTCTAGCCCTGTGCTGCACATCATACATGTAGCATGTTATGGTGTAATCACAGTAGAGTGGATTATAGTTTGTGCTCATGCAGCTGCGCGTCGACTCGACATTGATTGTGGCATGCGACCAGCCATCTGGCACGAAGATCGCATCCCCAGCTTTCTGCACGCACGTAAGCGGAGGTGAATCCAAATTTGGCAGGATGTCGGTTTCAAACGCCGAAACCGGGCGATGAAGCTCGCGAGCAGTCATGTTGGGAAAGTGCCCCGGCGCATGCAGGTACCAACCTCAGTCATCACAGGCTATCATGACAGCTAGTGAGCTACTAGTACAGCAGTGCACTACCTTACCTTGCGGTATGTTCTCACGGTTGAAAGACCTTCTGAGACAAGCAGCGCTTCTTTCCGGAAGCGAGCAATAGGAATGCCGGGCCGTGTGAGTGGAACTGCGTTCCGGCCAGTGGCCCACCCATAGTCAGGAACTTGTCGGCCGAGTCCATCTTCAGCCATTCCTTACTCCAAAGAATCCCGTGCCGCCCGAACAGTCGTCAAAGTATAGAACCCTTATAGTAGCCCTTATAGAACCCCTTTAAAGGAACCCCAAACTCCTAAACCCTCTATTAAACCCCAAATGCCACAGAACTGCAGAGAAACTGCAGGAAAGTCTCCGGAATCGGTGCCAGGTCCCCGGCCGAAACATTGTGAAAGAACTGATTATCAAAGACGTAGATCTTCTGCCTGGGCTAGGTGCTGCTTGTCTGCGCGTGCGCGTGCGCGTGTGTGCGTGTGTGCGTGTGTGCGTGTGTGCGTGTGTGCGTGCGTGGGTGCGTGTGGGCGTGTGGGCGTGTGGGCGTGTGGGCGTGTGCGTGTGTGCGTGTGTGCGTGTGTGCGTGTGTGTGCGTGTGTGCGTGTGTGCGTGTGTGCGTGTGTGCGTGTGTGCGTGTGTGCGTGTGTGCGTGTGTGCGTGTGTGCGTGTGTGCGTGTGTGCGTGTGTGTGTGTGTGCGTGTGTGCGTGTGTGCGTGTGTGCGTGTGTGCGTGTGTGCGTGTGTGCGTGCGTGTGCGTGTGTGCGTGTGTGCGTGTGTGCGTGTGTGCGTGTGTGCGTGTGTGCGTGTGTGCGTGTGTGCGTGTGTGTGCGTGTGTGCGTGTGTGCGTGTGTGCGTGTGTGCGTGTGTGCGTGTGTGCGTGTGTGCGTGTGTGCGTGTGTGCGTGTGTGTGTGTGTGTGTGTGTGTGTGTGTGTGTGTGTGTGTGTGGGTCTCTTTTTTCTTTCCTCCTTTCTTTCGTTCTTTCAGGCTGAGGAAGGGCTTTATCCCTGCACTCCGGCGCACCTCGTTTTGGAGTACTGAGATCTACGTATACATCCCTGAATCAGGAGAGGGAAGCACAAATCAGCCTCTCTCGCGCTCTCTCCTCCACCTGCAATTTCATGGAGCTGCCTCGCGTCGTCCAGCTTGGCGACGATGTGCCTGTGAAGAACAGCTGAGACTGAGATGGGGAAAAGTGAATACATACATACATGCGTCCGTGCGTGCATCAGTGCATACGTACATACGTATGTACCTACCTACCTACAAACAAACGAACCAACAAACGTGAACAGATGATTAAGCACATATACATCTACATAAGAAAATAAATGAATAAACCTACATGTACACCTTCATGCACACGCACACATATGCATATACACACATACAGACGCACATATGCATGCACAGAGACATGCACATATACACCCATAACAACTATAACTTACATTTGTGTGTATATATTGCAAAGAACCTCGTACATGCAAAAACACAGATTGCCTTTTCTCGGTTAAGCCCGGGACAGGAACGGTCAGACCGTTGTAAAGACCCTGTCAAACCAGTGCTATAGTCTGTGATAAACAGGTACATATACATATTGTATATGTATATGTGTGTATAGTTTGTATGCGTATGTGTATCTGTATATGTACATATGTATGTGTATGTGGAGATGTATATATGCACTTGTATTTGTATATGTGTATGTATAAATGTACTTGTATATGTAGACATTTGTATGTCTACGTATGTATATGTATGCGTATGTATGTATATGTATGTATATGGATGAATGCATATATGTCTATGTTTATGCATACTCTATGTATATGTATGTGGTAAACAGTATAATGTTTTATGTACATGTATACTCGGGCTTGCAGTGCGACGCTTTCTGCATATATGTATGCATATGAAACTCTATAAACCTGCAGATAGAAGGAAAGATAGATAACTAGATAGAGAGAGCGCTGATGCTCAACCTGCCTGAGCGTATGCATCCGCGAGGTCTGACCGTCGAGCAGAGCGGCCTGGGCCGGACTGAAGACCTTGAGCCGCCTTGGCTTCCGAGGACTTCGAGCGGCCCCGAATCTTAGTACAGTGATAGTAATATGGTATAGTCATCTGAAATAATAGTATGGTATAATACTAGGGTGGGGGGCTTCATGCTTTGGAAAAGGCTCTGCATGCTCTGCAAACGGGTTTATGAGGGTTTTATAGAGCTGTGGAGGATGAGAGAGACTGTGGCAGGTCCCCAGTCTTGCCAAGCCACGATGAGCCAAATCGGGATGATAGCCCCTGCAAATGCGGCAGTCTAAAGAATGTAGTCAGAATATCTCCACGGTCATAAAGCACCCTGCTTGCGTTCTACTAGCTATGACGGCTTTTCTTACAAGCCTACATGTAATGACCAATAACAAGCGAAAGCATGAAACGCGGTCCTGGTGGCTGAAGGCGACCAAATCCCATCCCGTAGATTGCACGGCCTCCCGTATCACCTCACAGAATCTTGTTTCTCCGTGACCACGAGAACCGTCTAGGTGCCTGTGCTGCCGGCAACCGCCCAAGGCTTTAAGCCAGGAGGCTGCGGGATTTGTCCTTGTCCAGATGCTCGGTTCCCCTGGGGCTAGCACTTCCAGAACTTCACCTGAAGAACTTGAAAGCCGGAAACGATGACAGTGAAAACTGATCTCGGCTAATAATCATAAGGCTACTACCAGGATACTTTAACTTTAACGGTACTATGTGGTTACTGTCAGGGTACTGCAAAGTATAGACTTCTGTCCAAAAAAATCGCACAGCTCCTCAAAGAGCGCAAACAAGGAGCTGCATGGTCTGTCGCCATCTGCGGGAGACCTCGAGCCTCAGCACCGCTTTAAAACGACACAACCAAGCTTGATGATGCCGTGCATGTGTCCATGCCTGTGTGTACCTATGCATGTATGTATGTATGCATGTATGTACGTGAATAACTATGTACCTGTATACACAATCTCTATAATATTCTAACATATACATATACATATATACATATACATATATACATATACATATATACATATACATATACATATACATATACATATACATATACATATACATACATACATACATACATACATACATACATACGTACGTACATACTTACATACTTACGTACATACTTACATACTTGCGTACATACTTACATACATATATATATATATATATATATATGTATGTATGTATATATATATATATACATACACACACATATATATATATATATACATATATATATATACCATATGTAGGGCCAGGCAGCTGCTCGAACATACTGCACCATCTGTGCAAACGTCCGCCGAGCGCAGCACGGGCACGAGGCATGCCACCACCAGAGATGCCCCCATCACTAGCTTCACCGGGTTCACGATGCTAGGTTGGCTGGCAATTAGTGGCATAAGGAGCACTAGCTATGCGCCTAGAAGCTTCTTTGCTGAGCAAGTCGCCAGCGGCGAAGCAGACATGCGCCAACGCCTGTGCACCGGAATGCTGGGCTGCCGGCCCAGGTCCTCCGCTGCACCTCGGACCTGACGCGGAGAATTCGATCATCCCGAGGCTCCAGGCCCTTAGGCTTGACACTGCCGGGCTGAGGTATCCGGCTCACGCACTAGGCAGCCTGGCAGGAAAGGGCGGAAAGAGAATGCTTTGCCGTTCCGTCAAGGCCCGCCAAGGCCAAGGCCCGCCTGCCCGCCAGGATCTCAAGAACCGCAGCGAAGCCAGAACTGGGCACCTGGGTCATAGGCACTGGAGGCTTGAGCACTGCTAGCGCAGGCCACTGAGCCAAGGACCACAGATCGACTTTGCCCGACGTGACGAGGGGCAGGTAAGATTTTGGCAAGGCTTCTTTCTCAGTCTGGGCACGCGGGTGCCAGGCTCGGTGAGCGATGAAATGCCCTTGGTTTGCCGTGCCCAAGTGCGAGACCACGGAAGCCAAGGCATAGCTGTGAAGGGCCTTGTCCAGTACCATGGCAGCTGGACACCGCACAGGGTTGGGCAATCGCACCAGGCCCCAAGGACCATGGACCAGTCGCCGCAGATGCAGCGTCAGAATCGCAGGTGCCTTGTGGATCCTGAAGGACCGAAAATGCGTGGTGCGGCATAGCAGGGGTTCTGGAGAACCCGCGGGGCAAAGCAGGCTAAGATGCTCTGCTTCCTGGATTGCATCTCCAAAGGTCGCCAAACGCCTGCACGCCTTCTGTGCTACCAAAGAGCCCCGGAGAGCCTCCTGCAAACATCTCTGACGGCTGGCACGTGCTGAGCAGCGGCTACACACCAAGCCCTCGATCTCCTCGACACCCTTCCCTCCATAGGACTGGTGCAGTAAACTTGCCAAGTCAATGGAGAATGAAAGCTGGCCACCTTGCAGCATGTCTAGAGACAGGCAACGAAAGGCCTGTCTGGAGGAGCAGACGTCCACTTTCACGAGCCCGCACGCGCTGCAGACCCGCCTCTCCTCCAAGGTCCCCTGCCAGAGCTCCTGAGGCGTCCCGAAACACTTCGGATGGGCACTGGACACCTGTGAGCAGTCGGGCTATACCCAAAGTGAGCTGCGCAACCGTTGCTGAAGTACCGCCAAGGATCTTGAAACCAGCGGCAGGCGGCGGTGGCACGAGCCCACGAAGCGCTTCGAACCAACCAAGGATGCAATGGATCCCAGGCGGGTCTCTGCAGAAGAAGGATGGCATTCAGCTGCCGCTTCAGAAGCCCGGCATGCAGTGCCTCGAGGATTTGGATCAAGGCCTCGTGGGCATCCTGCTGTTCACCACAGGCAGAGCTTAAGCCACACTCCTCCGCAATGGCCTTTGCCAGGTTGCAGACCACGCTGTTAGCGCAGTCCGGCTCAAGAGCTATCTCATGATTGATGTACAGAAGCACCGAGGCCAAGCAAGCCGGGAAGTCTTTGGGCCCTTCGCAGTAGCCGCCCCTCTCTTCGTGACTTCCATCCAAAACGGATCGCAAGATTTCCCACCACCTCGGATCGTTGATGCTTGCAAGCGCTTGCAAGACTGCGTTGAACCAGCACCACTGCCCGGGGTTCGCAAGAGCTCTCGGCAGCGGAGAGGGACTGGAGCTCGCCATTCCACAGAGGGCATCTTCACGAATTGTGTCATTTATTTCACGTAGCAGCTTACGCAACACATCTGAATTTACACTGCCGTTTGAAAAGTTTACTTGTAGCAGATGCACATAGCAGCTTCACAACCGTGCTGGGAATGTGCAGCTACGTCTTCTTAAAGGCATCCGGTGTTCAGTCGTCGATCTGTCTCCCTGTCTGTTTGCAACTCTCTATTTGATTATCGATACTACTTGCAGTGTAGGTGTTGTACATATATCCGTATATACATCTCTACTTATCTTTGTAGTTCCACATTCTGTTTGATTGAGATGTATACATATAAACTCACACATGTAAGTGTACTGTATGTACTGTGTAAATATTTATGTATGTATGTATTGACATACGTATACATGTATATACTGTATATACACCCGCCTAAATTCGCGAACATTTTGTGTATGCTCGGTATGTATGTACATGATGTACATGTATGTATATGCACATATGCACAGGACGTTCCAAGGTTGAGCAGCTCATTGCAGGTCAGGAATACCCCTGCTCTGCTACTCCAAAAAGCTGGTACAATTCATGTCGACCGAACATCCCTATATCTTTTGACAGTGTCTGCATATAACATTCTAGGCCTTCCAACGCAAACGTGGTTCGAGAGTACATGGCACGCGGAACATGCCCCCAACGTCTTCACATACACGAACATGATGCGGATAAAATGAACACACGCCCACACATGTCTTACTAGGACTTACTAGGATCAGTCACTATACTTATGTAGTTCATCTTGGTTGGCGCACATACCACCAGGCTCAAACATACCAATATATCCTGAAGCCGAATGCAAACACCTCGCAGCTATCAACGTTCCCCAAAATTCCCAAAATCCTTGCAATTACAAGCACCCCCTGTAAATGCCAGGAGATTCGATCTTGGCAACGTTTTCGCATTTCAGGCTTTACAACTCTTGGGCAACTATAACAAACTGTCGAGCTCATGTAGGAATTTCTGTTGCTTGAACAAAGATGAAGGACTTCTCGCATTGCGTGTTACGAAACTTCTTGAAACCTATGACCTATGACTGGTTATGAAGGACCTCTTCGATTTCGCTTCATGGTGGGGACGATGCTCTCTAGCCAGCCCTAGCTTTCTTCTCAACAGGAAGAGATGAGAAGAGCACTCGTTTCTATTCTAGATGTAACACACAGGAACTTCAACACAAATGAAATCATGATCAAACTCGGCTATGCCATACTGGAGTTGTACGAAGAAAGACAACCCTGTTTAGTCATGTATTGGCCACTGATACTGAGGAAGTGGAGGTCTCATGCTATTCTGTGGTGAACGAAGATTTCCCACTCAAAAGAAGCAAGCTATTCTTTCTTATTGAAAGCGCAACACTGATTCTCCGGAAGCGGAAGAGCTTTCTGGTGGGTCTCTCCACTATCGAGAAATGACCGGTAGACATGCAGCACGGAATGCAAAACGTAATCCGTTTGGGGCCCAGGTGGTTTTCGTGTGATGCAAACTAGCCAATTAAGTAGTGGTAAGCACACGTGAAGTGGAAAAGCCGCTGTATACAGAAAACGCTGGTTTCAATGCCTGCGACACCAGACATACACAACAGATGTGGAAGAACAGTCAGCAAGAAGGCTGGTATGGATCATGGGGAGGGTGACCACACACATCTTCATCAACATATTTATATATACAATGTAACATAATGAAATTTATTTATATGTGTACACAATTTTTCTTTTTGTTTATATTATGACATATGCCCGGACATACACCCAGGCAGCACCTGCCGTAGGTGGCAGAATGCAGAGGGGACTTTCTTCTCGCTCCCGCTCGCCGTCAGATCCGGAGCTCCAAGAGTCCTTGGGCCTCGGTATATCTTTAGATACGCCGTTATTATATCATCTTAATTCTTTAGTTCTGTTCTTATTATCTTATGTAATCTTAATTCTTATTATCTTATATTATCTTAATTCTTGTCTTACTATCTTATGTTGTCTCACATTGTAATATGTTATAGAGACATGCCATTACCTACGGTAGAAGAGTGCCATTTTCGTACGGGTTCATGATGGTGCTGCGACTCCGAACATTGTCAGATGCGGATCGTTCTGCTCTGGCAGTCCCTTCGCAGAACCCTAAGGACACCTGAAAGGCATCCCCATTAGAACTCCGAGCTTCGGGCGGGAGTGCAAGACCACCATGGTCGCTTGAGCACTCCTCCACTTCATCTGCCTCGCCGTGCACCTAGCGTCTTCGCCAAAAGAGGACCGGCAATCTGGATGCTTGAGATTCTTTGGGGTTCCGGGCCTCTGCATCCTCGTGTGGAGCCTCGTCTGGCCTTGGAAGCTTTGCCAAGAGCAGGCATCCGCGGGTCCTACCCGTACGCCGCCAAAGATCCAGAGAAACAGGCTATACTAGGGGTGTCGGCGAATGTACACAAGGCTCATCAAAGCACGTTGTTGAGTGTTGATTCCGCTAACAAAAACCTTACCCCACTTACACTTGTGTGCGCGAACGACGACAAGAAAAAGACAATCGGCCGTCATTCTACCACGTATACATCAACTGATGCTGATTTCCAGCAATACTTTCCTTTTACCGCAACATTCGTATGTTGCTTGTCTTCTACTTGAACCCCAAACCCGAAACCCTTGGGGCTTGGGCTCAAAAGGATCCGGCAAGAGCGTCTCTGCTGGCATCGGTGCCAAGTCCTGCAAGCCTCGTTGAGCGGGAAACTTTCCACAGCGCTAGGGTTTGGACAGGGTTGAGGTGTTGGGATTTTCGGTGTTTGGGGTTAAGGGCCATTTTCCCCCAGTTGGAAGAACACTTGCAACAGCTTCAGTGCCAGCACCGGCTTTTTTGCCCCTCAGAGTTCAGCTCACCGGATACCCTGAGCGAGTTGGAATCTCGGCGGGCATCGCATGCCCCAAGGCAGTGGTTCTGAAAGATTGCAGCTGCATCTGCCAGTAGACAACAAACCAAAGAGCGCCAGAAGCCACAGCGAGAACAGCGACGGTCAAGAAGGGTGCCTGAGCTGCACTGCTGACGGCTACAAGGCTTCTCGTCCGTACAGGTGATCCTGAATTTGAAAAGCAGCGCCCCAGATTGAATCCTGGCCCGTCGTGTCACGCAAACACATCAAAGTGACGCGGCGTTTTGTCAGATTTTGTAAAAGCGGTGTTCGGTACAGCCTAAAGTTCGTTGCACCTTCCCTTGTTCTTACTGCCTAGCAGCGTCAGGTAGCCAGTTTCACACCGGGTTAGAACCCTGCAGGAACCAGATCGCAGTAACCTGCTTGCAAGCAGCTGAATGAGAAACTTTCTCGTACATCGTCGCGAAGGGCAGCGTGTCCAAGACGCGGGCTGCTGCTTGGAAGGTGGACAAAGTACCCAGGGCGATGCCTCGGAAAGGAGCCTCTCTGATCGCATCTCCGAAACCAAGGCCGCCTCTGTCTACCCATCTTGCATCTAGTGGTTAGCCAGTCCATGATGAATGCGTCGCTGCTTTGCCATATTCCACAACGCTACATGCGCATATCTACGCGATGTACACTGCACATAGGTACATGTCTGTGCAGTACACCAATATGCATTGCCGACCCTTACTGCCGCTGGGATTCCATAGGAAGATTTGCCGACAACCTGCCGTATCGGCGGACTCCGAAGGCTTCGGAACGGCAACTTCACCGACAATGACAAAGCCCGCTATGACTCTGCATACTGCGACCACAACAATTGGCATGGACTGGCAACGGAAACTCTAGGGAAGTCCACCTCCGTCAGTAGAGCAGAGAGGTTTGGTGCGGCGAGGCTGTCGCCCGTAACGACCGCCAGCTGCGAAGCGAGGAAGCACCACCTCGCCGTCGGATCTACGGGTTCAAAGGCTACAGGCCACGAAAAATGCAAGTGTGCCCACGGACTCACTGCCACACAGAGTTCATCCAGAGTGCTTGGTAGGAGCCAATCCTAGGCCAGCGTATCCAACGATGCGCAGGCACACGCCTCAGCGCAGCAAAATTGGAGGTGAAGCAACCAGCTGGGATCTTGGGGCCAGGCCCAAGAACATCGTCTTCTGCTGTCTCAGCGTGTGCCTCATCTGCTGCATTGGATTAGTCTGCCCGGTAGAAAACAAGCAGGAAAGGCTTTCTGAAGCAGCTTGCATCAGCATCGGGAACACAAAGTTGGTGATCATGATCACGAGGACGCCAGAGATCATCATGTTATAAGCAAAGAATTGGGTGCTTTCCGCCGCTGCAGAGGAGGAGCCCCTGAAATAGGAGTCCATAACAAACCTCATCTGCAAGGAAAGGCGCGACTCCGAAGCTCGGCATCGGATTCGACATCTGAGATTCTGGTCTAAACTCTAAACAGCCCAGCTCCAGCTCTGCAGCTGCGCAACAGCGCACCACAGGACTCTGCAGCAGCGATGCCGGCATTGCCCAGGAAGGCGCCGAAGAACAGTGGCCAGGCAAGCCTCTTCTCTACCAGCAGGAGCCCTGTGCGAGACACGATCCGAACGCCACCAGCCTTGGAAGAGACTCCAACCTCAGGGGCACGGCCATGGGGCCGTGACCGGACCCCAACAAACTCTTGGCACTTGCGGATCCGTCTTTGCCAGGAGACGCAGAACGGCTCTCTTCCTTCGGCTGTCTTCTCAGCAACACGTTCCTCGTGTCTCCAGAGCCCCACAAACCACGGAGACATCAAGAACTCTGCTTCACCCGAGAATAGAAGGCAAGGCGCTCAGACTCAGCGAGCGAACTGAACACGAACAGCCAATTCACGAGGCCTGAAGCTCGAAGAGAGGCGAAAAGCCCTGAACAGCAGCGCTTTCATCTTGCAGCCGCGGCGCTCAGAACAGCACAGACCCGCACGGCTGCTGAAAAGCCCTCGTGGCTCAGGCCCTGGGAGATCATCACATCATAACCGCAGCAGCTCCAAAGGCAGGCAAGAGCTTCAACAAAAAGCCCAGGCGGATACCGCGCCGACCACGGGGCCAAGCATGAGGCCCAGGGCGATGCTGCCTTGACAGAGAGAGCGGTCCACGATGCACAGCATCTCACATCTCACATTACAACATACAATATATACATAGTACACGTACATACACTTTTACCGATGTTCCTTTGACTTACCTTTACGCACTGCATGACTGACATGCTTGCTAGCTCGCTTACGGCAAGATGCCGGAGCTGTATGCCAATCGGACCGGGCGATCCTGCCGACAGTTGTTGCTCCCATGAGCATTGGATGCAACAACTGCAACATGCTTCGGTGGGAATTCTAGTTTAGTGTTGAAGGTAGTGCTGCCGGACATCCTCACCATGCATCGCTTTTTCTCGGGAGCCGCTTGCTAAGCTTCGCTTTGCACAGCTCTTCGAGCACCACATTGGGCTCACTGTCAATGCACCAACGTTCGGTGCCAAATCTTGTAGATGTACATGAGGGCATAACACGCATGAGCTGCCTCGACCACGAGTGCTGCACTATCCTCGATCTCACCACGCTGAATATCGCAGAACTCTGACACAGCATGCTGGATGAAAATGAATGCGCAGACGGCAGCCGCAAAGATGCAGACCTTGGCGTCTCTGGTCACAGCGAGGACATCGGCGGCCTAGTTTACTAGTCGTGCATGCTTCGAACTTCGAAGCACAGCTGCCTAAGACCGTGTGGACCTGGCCACCCTCCCACTAGCACAGCAAACCCGAAGGACAACTGAAGAGGACAAACTCCCAAGCACGCGAGATGATCGGAAGTAGTCGGGACTAAAGTGACGAAAAGATTGCATGCACCACTTAGGCCATGGCGAAATCGTAGAATCTGCTCACGAGCCGGAACTGCTGACTGCCTTCGTCTGCCAGCTCTAGGTTGAATAGCAATCTGGCCGGCCAGAAGCGATCCGTTATCTGGCTCTTCAGGACGATCATGCGCTTCTTCCCCATCATGACACTTCCTCCACCTTCCAAGTCCTGTGCTGTCTTGATCAACTCCCGATAAACAGCACGGGTTGCTCCATCGGCCTCTTTTGGATCACTGGAAACTGGCACCTCAATGTGCTTAACCGCGGGCGCAATGAAGTCCTCATGCACCAGAACCAGGCCGGCTAAGCTTCGACGCGCCGCCTCAGATCCCTCTGAGGTACTTGCGTGGAGGTACCGGCTCAGTGGCACCAAGTAGTAGGTCGGCTCATGTGTGAAATAAATGGACAAAATAAAGGCTGTCATGGGTAAGGCCAAGTACATCATCCCTTGCCGCAACTTCTCTGTCGGGCTCATGTAGGGTGTCGGCTCTGTCCAGTACCTCGAATCAGTGCCTGGAGTAAATGCATCCAACACCCAGTTCGCGGCACCCTGAACAAAACAGAACGTCAAGATGTAGAAGACCGGCTCTCTGTCTGTCTGGTACTCTCTGAATTGCAGAACAGCGCCGTGCCGCAACAGCTCGTAATACATTCGCTGGATCAGGATCATGCTTCGTGCCAAACTCATTGAAATGAGGATTGCAATCAGGGGGAAGAACCTCGTATAGGCTTTTGTATATTCACAAGCCCACAACTGCCAAGTGCATAGTTCGTTATGGAAGCATGACATGACATAGTGACGCCTGTAGAACACCTGATAAGTAATAATTGCCATGGCCACAATCTGGTATCCAACTAGTGCCAAGGTGTTGAACAAAATCGCCCACGGACTTGCATACTCGGCTTCCCATGAGGTGGTGGTGGCTTGGTTGCCATCTGCGGCACCCAGCGCACCGTATGACTCGTGCTGTGCCTGCTCTCCTGTCGAGAGAGGCTTTGCTTCAGGAGGGCTTTCCTCCGCGCTGGACATGCTGAACTCAGCCGGACGCTCGCAACATATACGAAGAATCACCAGACGAAGGTCCGTGAAAGGGCCTGGGTTTTGTCATGCTTGAGCCAAATCCCACGAGCAACAGTACATCTGTTCGGCGACTGACGTGCATGACTCCGGCAGCTTTCACAAAAACCTTGCTGTGAGGCACAGTCCTCCTCAGAGGAATTCTGCGCAATGTACGCATTGCACACACCTGAATGCACAAGCATTGAACTTCTGTCTGTCGAGATCTTCAAGTCTTTTCTGAGAATCTGGTGAACCTCTGGCATCCTGCCTATGGTGCCGCAGGATGCCCCAGCCAGGGTGTAGCCCACCAGGAGGCAGCTGAAACTCTCGGCTATGCTGAGGATGAGGTAAGCCTTAAGTCTGCGTGAAGTAAGTACCGCACAATGCCTTCCTTCCGACTTGTGCCGAGACTCTAGAGACTCCGCGGCCAGAGCTCCTAAAAGTACCTGACAGCTGTTTTCAGCAGGAAAGCAACACAAGTACGAACAAAAGGACTTGCAACTTTGTCGTTGTGGGTGTCGTGGTGGTCGTTCGCCGTCGTCGGGCGTCGTAGTCGTCGTAGTCGTCGTAGGCTGCGTAGTCGTCGTGGTCGTCGCAGTCGTCGTAGTCGTCTTAGTCGTCGTAGTCGTCGTCGTGGTCGCAGCAGCAGCCAGCGGTGGCAGCAGTAACGGCAGCAGCACGAGCAGCAGCAGTAGCAGCAGTAGTAGCCTGTAAGTGTGCACAGAAATATGTCTGTCGGTCGGTCCGTCAAAGGTGGGCCAAGTCACCGGCCGGCGTCCAAAGCGATCTGAGAGGTATCCCAAGAAGGGCGTTGCCAGTGCCTGTGCCAAGGAAAAGGCTGCCTCGGAGGGGCTCATGTCAAGCTCAGGCTGACTCCAACTAGTCTGCTGCAGACACCAAAACACGTAACATGGGTACATATATATATATATATATATACACATATACATACATATACATTTCTATATATATATATACGCACATACATACATACATAATAAACCGTTCCTGGCGAAGTCAAGAACGATGAGAACAAGACAAGGACCGATGACGGTGATGGTGGTGATGCTGCTGGTAATACTGCTATCACCAACATGATTACTGGCTTATTGTCCGCAAGTCTTTGCCATAAGCCGTTGTCCAAGTCGCAAGGGCAGTTCCCATGTGGTGGGCATGCAAGCTAAAGGTCTGGCAAAGGATCGGGATGAAGGGCGCGTAAACGCCGAAGCCAAAGGCGTCCATGAAGACCTGACACGAGGCATCAGAGAAGGGCTTCACATGGAAGTTCAGACAAACAGTGGACCCTAGTTTCAAGAATTAAGACTAGGATCAGCAATACACCTATAGAGAGCCCCTCATGTTAAACCCTTACCTAAGTGGGGCGACCCCTTTCTTGAGATCCCTGATCATTAACCTCCTGTTCTAAATAAAGTCTTCAGAAGGGTTAGCGTTTAGCAGTCTTCATAAACTCTCCAGAACGCATTACCAGAGCGATCCGAATATTGAGGCCCTGAGAAGAACGGTGGTATATGAATGAAGCATGCTGAGGCACAACAGTGTAACACACCAGGAGCGACTGCTCTTTGACCTCCTCGCTTTCTCCCTCCTCTTCAGGTACTTCTGAATACCTCGGCTAGAGGGCTCATACGGTAGGGAGCTTTCGCCTTTTGGGAGATCCAGAGACTACGGATCCTGCTGCTACATGTCTCTACAACAGTCCCGCATTTTCCGAAACTCCCCGGTTTCTGTGGCCAAAAAAGTATTGAGAAGCGGGCCACGCAAGGGGAGGAGCTTGAGGACAAGGCACGGAGCTGTGATGAATGGCTTCGCACCACATAAGCACAGCAGTCCAAAGGTACAGCTGGACAGTAAAAACAAGGCTGCACTGGTCTTCGGTCCAAACATCACACCGCCCTCCACCTCGCTTTTGAAGCTCTCGGAAAGGAGGGCTGGGCTCTCCGAATCAGCTGCCTGGAAGCCCTCCGAAACCGAAGTGGCATCCGCAGTTTGCGTCAGACCGCGCGAGAGCTTCACGTCCATCTGGAGCAGCAGGATGTCCTCTTCGAGCTCCGGAAACGTGTTTCCAAAACCGGACTCCACATCCTGCGAGCTCACCAAAAGCAGCCAGCCAGTGAGGATTTGGTACCGCATCCCTCAAGCTTCGTTGCACCAGAAGGCGGGCATTCCAGGTTCTACAAGTAGGGTTTCTGTGTAGGGAAGGGTTCGATACCTGTCTGAGCCGATCAGCGGGTATGACACAGAAAAGTCGCACGCACAAAGCAAGGATCCATGCGACAAAAAAACACAAAAAACCTTGGAGCTCCTGGCCTTCGCCACTGCCGGCACCTTCGAGAGAAGCAGAAACCACGAGGCTTACATTCAAGAGGTTCAGGTATGTTCAGGTCAGTTTAGGTTTGCCGGAGCCAGACAGCACCGTGGGAAGCCGTGCTGTGGCTGAGGCGACTGCTCCAAGCCACCGCATCATCCTGGGACGGAGCCCAGGCCTCTTCAGGAGTTTCAGGCCAGGGTCTCTGACAGGTCTGTGGCAACGCCGTCAAGCACTAGCAGCGGTCTTGCGAGCAGAGGCATGCACATTCTCACCGGCGCAGAATCGCGAGATCCTAGAGTCTGGAGTGACCCCTGCATAGCGCACGCTTGTGCGAGGTCCTCAAGAGTTACATGTTTAGTGCGAGGTCGTCCGCAAGTGATGTGTGGTAAAAGTCCTTGATGTGGGAAAGCTGTTTTGTCAGGCCGGTGGCATCACTTGGAGGACTGAGACCCAGCTCGAAAATTCATATCAAGAAGTCGCCACTCCGCAAGGCAGAGACCTCATTCCGCAGGGACGATGTTGGGCTTTCACATACCGCCATCATGATGCATGAAACACTCGTCCTGATTGCATTGGAGAAACACATCTTCAACTAGACAGCGTGATATAAACCTGCATACATATGCAATAGTAGCACGGATGACTGAGACCCTGTGCTCAGCTACTCAGCGCTTGAGGGCTTCCAAGATGTCAGGCGCGAACCTTAGGATGATTTAGAAGTTGACTGCCAGAGTTCCCAGTACTGGGAATCTGCCACACTTCTGCCGATCAGGCATGGCCCTACTAGAGAGTCTCAGCCGCCGGCGAGTCGTCGCCCGTGGCCAGCTTGGTGATCTTGCCATCCTCGGCGTCTTCCGACACGTCGACACTTCGAGAGAAAGCCAGGCGCAACCCACACTGCTTGGGCCCTCTGCGTCCACAATCATGGCATATCGCTGCGACCTGTGATCCAGGGGTGCTTCTATCCAACACTAAGAGGGCACACGTTTGGCGTGAGCCATGAGCCTAACATTGCCGAGCTTGGCGGTGGCGTCCAGCTCCATGTCCAGGGCCTTCGACAAGCGCCGACTCCGCAGAGCGCAGAGCTGAAGAATGGAAGGAGAAGGCATGCTTTTAGATATTTCAAGCGGGCCGCCTGTTCTCGTTCTCTCGGAACTGATTCATAGCACTGTGTGTGTCCCGTGTCCCCTCCTTCGTCAGCTCGCACTTGGTGTCAGCAAGCATCGTGACCTTGCCCTCGGCCTGCAAGCATATTCCATCTCAGGCTATCCACAACGATAGCTTGCGAAGACCCTGGGAGCACATCATAGCATGCAAATTCACGCCTGCAACACACCTGTGGGGCCACAAGCGCTTGGTCTCTGGAAAAAACATGACCAGGATTGGTGCCCAGCTCATGACCAGTTGGAAGACCCTTTACAAGCCTCCGCACTCTTACACCCACCATTCGGCTCCCTTCCATTAAAGGGCTGCGCCTCCTGCTGCTTTCCCCAGGAGCTCATAACAAAGGGGTCGTTGACGGCCACGCAGGCAATGACCTGCCCAGAGCTGCAAAAGGCAGGAGTCCACGGCTGAAGAGCAGCTTAACTCATCTCCTCGCTCGCACGGCCTCGGCTCCTGCGGCCTTCAGTTCTTCTGACTGCTCAATGTAGCCTGGCCTCGGCTTGTCCAGAGAAGCAGCCCCCCTTACCCTTGCGACTCACAGGCACGACTAGGATCCGGCAGGTGCTTCTCGGAGCAAGTTGGCCTGTGGCGAAGACCACTGAAGCACGGTGGACGTGCACAGGCGAATACGAGCCAGGCGTGCGTGAAGGCACCTGGGACGGCGAAGAGCACGCCCTTCTTGCCTGCACTTCATGTTTGGAACATGCTCTTCAACTTGACCGATTGCAGGGACCTTTGAAGAGCTCGGCAACGTTCACCGTGTCACCGGGCCTGCGCTGCAACATGCACAAGCTCACACCCACGGCTCAGGGTGCACATGCCAGAGCAGCTTGCTAACATCCACGTCCACGGATGGGAGCGAGTCACCCTCGCTCACCTGTCGAAAGAGGAAACGGAAACAGACCCATCAGAACCCCATTTCGCCCCGGGCCGCGGCTCTGGCCTTCCTAGCCACCACGATCTGGCACTGGGGTCCTTCGACGGGACCCTCCCTCTTGAAGCGAAGAAGCCGCCTGGGCCGCGGCCGCCTGAAGAGAGGTTCTTGCCAGTCATGCCCGTGAAGGCGGTGGATCCAAAGAGCGTCCTCAGAGCAACTCGAGGACCCAAAGAGCTCCCGAGCCTCCTCCCTCCTTGCGCCGCGAGCCTCACCAGAGCCAGAGCTCCCACGAGCAGCACCGCACGGCCGAACGCGCTGCGACGAGCCATCCTCAAGACATCACAGTTTGCAGTCCTGGCATATCTGTGGAGCAACAACACATCTGCACCTGGATGGTGTTGAAAAGCAGATGGCGTGAGTTCACACAAGCTCGGGGCCAAAGACTGCAGATCCCAATGCATGCAGCATGAGTTTGTGGGTGGAACCAGGAGGATCTGTGCAAACCAGCGTCCACAGCTCATGCAAATTCACGGCTGTGGCCTGTTGCCAGCTGTTTTGACCCCACCTCCAGCCGCCTCGCTGAGCCGGAGAGCAGCTGTGCTTTGTACGGCTGAGGCGGCTGAGGCAGGAGCCCCAGTTCTCGGCCCAGTCGCTCCAGGCCCGATCGTCGCTCCAGGCCCAGTCGCCCCAGTCCCAGGCAGACCATTTGGACCACCTGCACGCGTCGAGATGTGGCAAAGACGGAAAGTCGACAACGGTCTCAGATGGAAGCTGAGACAAGGCGGCTGACCAGGAGGGCTCGTGAGTCCATGAACTTTCAGCATGGGCGTTCCTGAGTTCAACGGCGGCTCTGGTACAGCGCAAGCCGTGCTGCAACGAAGCATCGCGAAGCTGAACCACTGCTGTGAAGCGGCTCGTAAATCTTCCCGATCAGCTCCGACACTTCACGCCGGGCTGTTGGGCTCAGCCTCCACGGCTCTTCCGGTATTCCCGGAGAACGAGCTGGTAAGGGGTCCTTGCAGCTTCAACACCGGGCGTTTAAGTCCCTGCAGCTTCAGCGCAGAAGCCAGCTGCATTGCAATCCCGGATCCTGCAATGCCACCGTCTTGGCAACATAATACTTCCGGAAAGCCCCTTTCCAGTCCACGCTTTTCGCCGCGAAGCCTTCAGCTCTTACATAGAGGAGGCCGACGAAAGCCTCGTGCGGCAGGTCTTCTTCCGCCGGGGCTGACGGCCACTCTCCCTGAAGCTGGAGAGTTTCGGAACTCTCTGGATCTGGATACTCCTTGGCAACGTGAAGGGCGTACCTGAGCACACAGCTCACTGCAATCACAGCCCGAAGATGAAGCCCGTCCCAAACAACGCTTGGAGAAATGCCAAAAGCCTGCTGGTGCATGCGGGAAGGTGCCACCCATCAGGGAACTTTGCCCTGCGAAAGAGATAATTCCGGCGTCCAGCCAAGATGGCCAAGGCCAGCTGCGCACCTTTCACCGTGAGGCCGTCGGTCGCCTCCTTGGGGGACTCCGCCGAGGCCGGTCGCCAGCCGAGGCCCTGGGCCAGGTCAGCCTGGCAGCTTCGGCAGCTCCACCGGCGGTCCAAGTCGAAGCCACCTTGCAATCGCAGGAGAGAAGGAGAGAAGGACGGAGAGCACGCCATGCCAGACTCGGTTGAAGACCCTGCTCAGCGATGCGATGACAGGCCTTTCGCGCTGAGTTCTTTTGCCATGCAAGGCTTCGGCTCGGGGACTGTCTACTCAAGGTGTGCCTCGCACTCGCGGGGATGCGAAGCAGCAGCTGGATCTTGAAAGTGTATCCGAGGAAACCGACCTGATACAATGCCCGAAAGTTCTGGAAAGAGCTCAAGGAATTGTTCCGAACTGTTGCGAAACCTACCAGCCACGACAGCGGCCTGGCAGAGAGACGGGCATGTCAAACTCCTCGTGGCCTGCAAGCGACACTACCGGGACTGCGTTCGCCTTCGACAAGACCGGAGCGGAGCCTCGGGAGCCCCAAACATTGATGCTGATGCTCGGGCCATTGCACTCCAGGGAGGGTGGAACCTTCGAAATTCTCAGCTTCCTTGCTTGTGCTGTGCCTGGCAAGGACAAGTGAGTAAGGCTGGTGCTCCGTGCCGCCAGCGGCCGTTAGTTCCCTTCGAGTCGCCGGCTGTCACAACGATAAGTGATACCATGTGATAACTCCGCAGGCGCCACGCTGCCTCGCCAAAAGCGTGGACGTCGCCATTCCGCTGCGGAAGAGCGAACTGCACCTGTCAACACGACCGGGTGGGCAGTCTTCCTATGACCAGGCAAAGTCTGTGGCCTTGTGGCCTTCACGGTGCTCGAAAACGAGCTGGCGGTCCTTGCGCAGCTGCACAAGTAGCCGGAGCCCTTCTTGGTCTGTCCAGGCTTCCACCTGCCTCCCCAAACGTGAATCCAATGCTAAAGTCTATCTTGCCGTCACCTTTGGAGTACCTGCAGCTGCCCATGAGACACTGCAGAAAAGCCTTTGAACTGACAGGCTGCTTCGCCGCCTCACTTGCTCTCACTCTCTCGCCTTCCCTCAGCCAGAACCGACAAAGCTCCAAGTTCCGAGCTCGTCGAAATGCAAGTTGCAGAAGTCGCCGCCATGTCTGTACCTTTCGCGGTGGCAGTGAGTCCAAGACCAGGCACCCGAAGGAAGCCGAGGGCGCAAGCTGGCCATGCAGCTGACCTCGTGAACAGAGGGCAAAACCACTGAGCTTCCGAGCCCCGAGCTGCTCAGAGCCGGAGCTCCGCGAGCTCCGCTCGCTTTGCGGCTTTTCTTGCACAGCGACTGGCTCTTGTGGCCTTGGGCCGCTCGAGCTCGAGGAGCCGCTTCATGCTGGGACGGACGCTGGTAGCCAGGAGTCATCAGCCCCATCAATCCTACCATATGGACTGCTGTGCCGGTGCTGCTCGATGATCCACATACGGATGTCTTTGCTGCTTCTCTTCAGCACCATGTGATCCAGCTCCATAGTAAGCCATTCGGCCAACATGGCACACGAATCCTCCGAGATCTCCAGTAGCTCCAGCCCCGGAGCTACACCAGAGCTCCTCGAACGGGTCTCCCACAGAAACCTGGCCAGATTCGAGAGCCCACTGCCCTCGGCACCCACGAGGCTTAGATTCCTGAGGTGTGTTGCCTGTCGCAAAAAGGCCATCAGCAGGGGCAGAGGCAGAACGTTGCTGCCGAGGACTGCTCGAGTGATCCGGGGAGCTGCCAGCAGGACACCCTCGAAAACTCTGTCCGAAATCAAGGTGGAAGAGACATCCAGCAGATCCAGGCCCTCGAAGCGAAAGCCTTCGATGCTTCTGCAACCGGTGGATCCCAGGTTCAAGGTCTTCAGCTGCTGCCCAGCCCCCTGCACACCTTGAAGTCCGGGGTTGTCGAAAAGCCAAAGGTACTCGAGTGCGGCTGCACGCGAGAGGTCCATGACCCCGGCCAAGCCACAATTTGCCAGTCGCAGCTTCACCAGGCTGGGTGCGAGCTCCACGCCGTCGACACGACCCATCTGGCACAGCGAAGTACCCTCCAGCAGGAGCTCTTGCAGCGAGCAGCTCGACAGTGCAGCCAGAACACCCGTCCCATGGAAGACGAAGGAGTCCAAGCTCAACTTGGTGAGAGACTTCCGGAGGTGTTCAGCGAGGCAGATCACGCCAGCATCTGTGATGTAATGATCGCTGTTGTAGGACCAGAGTTCAAGCCTGGACAAGGAAGGCAAGCAAGCAAGAGTGTAGAGGAGGTCATCATCCAGCGGTATGTCTTGGAATGCGACGTCTTGCAGATTTTGCATGTCAACCAGGGAAGCCAACAGCTCTGGACGTGCCGCTCCGATCCAATTGATATGCCGAGAGGAGTGGAGCACTGTGAGATGCGGACACCTCTTTGACAGATGTACAACTACCCTCTCGGTCAGATGTTCACAACCAACCCCGCGAAACTCACGCAACGATGCTGGCGCAAGGCCCCAGGGTGCATCGCTGAACTCGGCTGCCCAGCTTACATCCAACACTTGGAGATCCAAGCCGCTGAAGATCGAGTGCAGTGCAGCGTCCGTCAAGAGCGGACACTCGCGCAGCTGCAGCTCTTGAAGCTTCGACAGGCTCGACACATACGTCAGGGATTGGCTTCTGATCAGCAGGGTGTTCAAGCACAGCTCCTCAAGGTTTGGGCAGGCACATGCCAGCCGCTTCAGATTAACGTTGCCGATGCTTGAGAGGTCCAGAATGTGCAGACCGCGCAGAAAGGCGAGCACGAAGTTGCCGACGGACCGGCAAGTGGTCGACAGGAGCTGCCAGTCTCTAGGATCGACGGCACTGACGATTCGCCAAATCAGCCAGTCATCAAGACACTGGAGGACACTCATGATACTTTCCCCGGTGTCTCCACTGCTCAGACTTCTTCGCCACAGTTGTCATCTTCATCACGGGGGGAGTCCTGGACAAGTCTCTACAAGGTCTTGAGACTACAGTCGGCAGCACGGGTCAGGGAGCCTCATGCGTTACCCACTCGGTCCCGTGCAACAGATGGCAAAAAAACACAGAGTTCCGTCACAAAGCCATAAGCCCAGGACTGGTCGAACGCCAAAGACCTGCCATCGCTGTGGGCCAAATCTCGTACTTCAGCAGTGGCTGCTAGGTGTACCAGACACATACATATAATCAGGATTGGGTTTTGGGGCCCATTATACGATAAGTATAAGGACGAACCCCCAAAACCAGTATTGGTAACTGCTAAGACCAAGCAAGCAACACACAGCTCTGGGACCTCCGCAAGGTGTTCCAGGAGAGCGTGGAGAGTTGGCGCTTTGGCCAGAACATCGTCGTAAACGAGGCAGATCTGTCCTCGCCAGGTCAACTTTGCACTCTGCCCAATTGCTGAGACTCCTTTTGGGATCGCCTTAATAATTAGAGAATAGTAGGTTTTGGGCCAGTTTTGGGGTATATTATGCTAAGCTGCTAAACTACACTTATATGTGGGACTATGCCGGGGGACCAGGGGGACTTTCTTACGTCGCTGCATTCGCTGCAACCAGGGCTCGAGAGAATGGCAGCCCGGTGTCCAGCCAGGCCGCTCGGAACGTCAGCTCCTAGCGAGACGGAAAATTAGGGGTACCTTATGTGGGGGTCCTTAGAAAAAGGATCCTACTATTTGGCGAACTATATTAGGGTCCGCTATTTTCGGAAACTCCCATACATCCGATGTAGTGGCTTTAGGCGTTGCGTACTTCTCCACAGGTTTCGATTCGAAGCCACAGGACAACCGAAGATAAGCGAAGCGACCCAAGGGCAGCTCTTTTCTTTCACGTCTCAGTCTGGCGGGTAGCATGCGCCGCCGTCGTGTTTCGGCACTCTACCTTTCCTGGGCCCTCCTCGGAAGCTCGAAAGTCTTTCGAAGAGAGTGCATTATGAAACCGCAGCGATGATCCGATGGTTCTACTCCGACTGTGCTTGGACTCGCCGCTGGTGATAGTTGCTTGCAGCTTGGGTCTAGCCACATGGACTAGCGGCTGTGGTGGCACACTCCCAAGCATTAGGGCCAGTTTCCACACCATGGTCAGCAACAAATTACACAAGTTGTGCGCGGAGCACCTTCCTCCGCAAGGTCTCGTCTGTGTGCTTTGGTGCAGCTGCACCACTTCGCGTTGCTTCGGTTCACCAAAACTTTTTTTTGCCCAGCCTCGCGATCACAGCCTTCAGTGTCACGTGCGCACGTGCTCGGCCCAGAACGGTCCAGCACCCTTCACTGGTCCTCAGAAAGCAGCATTCTGGAACTTCTGGGCCAAGTACTGCATGATGGGTGCGATGGCCGCTGCATCTCTGGAGAGGCCGGAGCTACTGGCCTCCTCCTTCATCAGCGCCTCTGGCTGCGCCACTTCCCACCGTTCCACTGCGAGACTGCGACCTTCCTCCAGCCGCCCATCCAGGAGAGGCCTGCAGGACCTGCAGGCCTCTCGTTGTCCCCAGCTTCCCGAGCACGTGCAACGTCAAGCTGGAATCCAGGGCTGGGCGGCTTGGCAAAAAGGTTGCAATCTCGCACTGGCACTGTGGGAAGTGGCCCAGCCGCACCAGCGCCGCGATGCAGAATGATGCAGATTGGGGGAAGTCGGGTGGGGAGAGCGCTTGTGAGATGCACGGAACGGTGCCAGATGTGAGCTGCAACAGCACAACCTGCTCGCCCTCCGTCCTTGCATAGCGTGGAGCTATCTTTCCTCAGCTCCGCCGCCTCCGCCATCGCCTCCTCCTGCCTTCGGCTTCTCACGCTCCGCGAGTTCTGCGCCAAGGCCTCCTCCCGATCTGGCCTCCACTCGTCCGCCAGGCTCGCGACAGCCCATGACACCACAGCGCACTGGAGCAGCTTTGCTCGAGCCTCCGTCTGCGGTGTGGCATCTGATGTCGTGTGAGGCTCATGTCTTGAATGTGAAACTGCGTTTCAGTGACCTATGTCGTCAGGGCACATCAAGTCTCGAACTCGTGTGACATCAAACGCTGTCGGTCTCCAGTCCTTTTTTCTAAACCTCAGAGCCTCGAAGGCGCTAAGAATGGCCGCCAGGCCGCCAGGCTTGCGGGGATCCTGCAGCTCCCTCGACACGCATCCGAAACACACTAGAACACTTCACAA
Organism: Symbiodinium sp. CCMP2592; assembly: GCA_905221615.1. Lineage (NCBI taxonomy): Eukaryota > Dinophyceae > Suessiales > Symbiodiniaceae > Symbiodinium > Symbiodinium sp. CCMP2592. The sequence continues at coordinate 275,695 of CAJNDT010006189.1, read as the reverse complement.
ACTACAGAACAGACATCAGACCGCCTTGTCGAGCCGGTGCAGTTCCCTGGCCGATCGACTGAGTCGACTCAAACTCCCGTCATAGTAGCATCATAGGGTTTAGGTCAGTCAGCGAGACTGAGCACACGCCACAGGACAGGTTTCCCTGCCTGCACTTGGTGTCTGGAAACGTCACATCTGACTCGCGTCACATGCTGCGGTGCTTGCAGCAAAGTCCGCAAGTTGAGCTGCAGGCCAAACCCAAAGTAGTCTCAAGGGGTCTGCAGTCTCCACGATCACAGATCGACGACTCCAAAAGCATCCCAGCTTCACCCCCGCATGCAGCCAGCATGGTGCAGATACCACTTGCTGATGCTAGAAAAACACTAACATGAAGCACTCAAAGGGCATGAAAATAAATTCAAGACAGTTGAGTTGCATGCTGCCAGCGCTGGAAGCAGGGAATACCGAAAATGTGCCGCTCGCAAGCCTAGCTCAGGAAACCCGGACTGGCTTCGTTCCACCATAAGTAGTCAGCAGTTAGCAGTTGCGCGCAGCACACTTCCTCAAACTACTATCTACCCCTGACCCCTGAACGAATTAGGGCCTGCACGGCATGCATATTACACACAGCCGTCTATGAATTTGCCGAGGTGGCACTACTCGCGACTCATATGTTGGAGGGCCAAGGCCAGATCGATTGCATATGCATGAATATGTACATACCTAAGCCATTGGTCACACATGCATGCCAAATTAACTACGTATACCATGTGTGTGCATACATGCATGCATGCGTCCGAAGTACATATATGCCCATGTATATGCAGCCTCCCTCTGATTCCCTCTGCACGTTCCTGTGCAAGTCTGTCTTGGCCACCTCCATGTCTAAACTAACGAAAGGTTGCTCAGTCGCGTACGTGACGTCGAAATGCTGGGTCGACTTCTCTCTTTCAAGACTCGGTGCCACTCGATGACAACCGGGCACGTAGCAGGCCAAATCGCTGACCATGAACTTCTGCATTGAGCTGGCACAAAATGCATCGACGTTTCAGCACGCAAAGCTATCCACACGAACCAGTCAACGTATGTGGTTGCTGCACACTTCGGAAGATCATCAAGATTCCCGACAACATACACAGAAGAAAGTTCCACCTCGTTGACATTGGTTCAAATGAGCAGCGAGCGGGTAGCGAATTGGGCCTTCCCTGGAGACAGCTTCACCGGCTCTGCGTTCAGACTGATCTCCGGACAAGCCAGCTTTGCAGTCGGCTCAAGCTGCACTTGAATCGCTTGAATTTTAATCTGTGCTTCCAGATTAGGAACTAAGATGCAGCACGCAGTGATGGGATAATCTTTTCGCATCATCAGCGGTGCCGTAATCTGCGATCCCATCCTACGTGCAGGTGGACACTTGTTGTCCATCCGAAAACGGCCCAGTCGGACCAACGCGGATTGGCTAGAGATAGGTCAGGAACAGCAACCGAAGACCAGCTTCAGGGGACCTTCTCGACAGCCTGCTGAGACTTTCGCTCTTTTCGCCCTTACCCCCAAACGAGCTTTATGCAAAATTTTGCAGATCTCGCGCCTGCTAGCTTCACACTTCGCAAATGGCGAAATCGAAGTCTGTGAAGATTTCATCTGCGAATCGAGCACAGAAGAACACGAAGAAAGCATCAAGCAAGACAGGGTCTGAGCCGAAGCCTTCCGGCACCATGTCCATGGCCTCGCGGGTTTTCGTAAACTCCCCTTTCTGGGACCTCCCGAAACCTTCCGGGGACCCGGGCTGCCGGTTGTGGTGGCTTCGGAGACCTGAGACGCTCCCAAAGGCTTCCGGAGGCTGAGGCTGGGTTACTCGGTTCCTGGACCTCAAAAGCGCTTCTCCGCTCCGAGGCTCCCGCAACGCCTCCCGGGCCTGCGCGACAAAGGGCAGCAGTAGCATTGCGAATAATCTCGAAGCATCTCAATGCATTTTTTGCTATTCATATTAGTAGCTAAAATATGCCACTCCAAGGGTTTTGTAAGCCCTTCACATCTTGCAGCAGGAGCTGGCAGCGCTCAGGGCTCGCCTGCACGCAAAGGACAGCAGGCTCCGGTGGCCAAGACTGAGGAGACTGAGAAGGCCAGGCCTGCGTGCACCAAAGACCCACATAGACGGCTCCAGCAGCAAGGGCAGCGTACGGATACCTGCAACCGGGCACCCGCACAGAGACTTGCGGAGAGGGGAAGACCTGGCCTGTGAAGTAAGTTGGCGTCACCCAGAGACAGCTGCAGCAAAAACGTCGCCATGCACACCAACTCAGCGCAAGACACATCTAGGTTGCGGCAATCACAGGGCTCACTGCGGGTCACTGCGCTAAGAAAAACCGAGCTCCCGGCTGCCGAGGAGCCATTCGGCCGAGGCCTCCCAGGTGCAAGCAGCTAGCGAGTTGGCAGCTACAGTAGTTGCTAGTTCCCTTCAAAAAGAGGAAGATTAGATTGTCGACGATGCACTCTCCGGATCTCCAGTCTGAATCCGGGACTACTCTGCCCCAAGTCTTCGTGACAGAAAGCCAAACACATCAAGGCTACGAGTACTTCACAGGAGGCCTCTCCACGGAGAATAGGAAGCTTTCCAGGAAGTCCAGTGGCGAATGGGCGGCCTTGTTCTCAGTCAGCTGCCCTGAAATCTTAGGAGGGGACTTACCCTCCCTGATGGGAGGTCATGCTCAGCCCGACACCACATCGAAGCCGAGGGCCTAGAGTCGGAAGGTCATGCGTGAATGAATGGTCGACACACCTGTCCAGTGGACCTGCAGAACCTCCAGTTCGGCACGAATGATGTCCTGCTTGGAGAACTTGTTCTCACCTCCGTGCGCACGGCTGAAAATTTGCGCCACGAACCGAGCTGCTCGTCAAACACCCATGATAGCGGAACTGAAAAACGGACGGACCACCGATTCCTGGGCTCTCTGCCTAACCCTTCGGCAATGAACCGCAGGTGCTCGTGTTGATTGCCGCCGCCAGCTGCCACTCCCAGAACCTGTGCATCTCTCTAGGCAGACACAGACCACCTGCATGCGCATGCAACATATGCAACAAGATGACTTCGGCCTTCAAGGCAATGCTGAAAATCGCCAGGACGGTACGATGAGCCCGACCAAGTTCCATACGATCCTCTCACAGACAGTGCTCCGGAACATGATGCGACCGTGCTGGCAAGGCTTCAGTCCTCAGAAGTTGCGCAGTAGCGATCCAGCAGCATGACACAGACAAACAGCACGGAGTCATCGAGCTGATGAATCGAGCACACCTGAACGTCCATGATGCGTTCCAGGCGATTCCAAACTTATCGCATAAGCTTTCTGACACCGAAAACACATCGAGTTATTGCGGGACTGGCGGGACGATCTTTTGAGTAGAGAAACTAGCTTCATGCTCCAGCCGTCTACTGTAGTCATCCCGAATCCATCCAAGAAATCCTGCCTGCGCCAGCCAGAGGACACTCTGCTGCCGATCTCCGGAGCCAATGCACGTGTAGATGTCCTGAAGGATGGCACCACCGGAACCCGCTGAAAAGTCGCGAGATTCCATGGCCCAAAACAGTCCTCGGAATAGGGGCGAGCCCTCTCTGTGTGGCGATGGCCTTAGTTTCTGCTCGTGATGGCTCCCAGAGTCCCAGAGCATCACAAAAAACGCATGGGTACATCGGAGTGGTTGTCAAAAACTATGGGATCCCTTTTTGGGTCCCTATCTACGACTTAGGGTTTGAAAACTACCCCTTTAGGATCCCTGCAGCCGTCCAGGCGAAGGCCGCCTGAAAGTAGCTCCTCTGAAGCGGAAGCATCGGGAACTATCGGCTTGCTGTAGGCTTGCTAGAAAGGGCAGCACTACGGTTGATGGTAAAAAATCCTGCATTACGTTCAGGACCCTAAACTCTGAAAACTATGGTATCTTCCTTATCATGGGTAATGCAGGATTTCTATCATCAACCGTAGTACATGGTTAGGTAACTTGACCCATAGCACGTCCTGCAGCTGCGAACGGGAAGTCGGCTCGGCCTGCGCTACGAAGCCCCTTCTCGACATCTCAGCCACTCTGTGTCCCTGCCTTGAGGTACTCTTTCCGGATCCAAGCAGAATGGTCGGTGTCCACGATGGCCACATGCACCAATCCGTCTTCACCAAGCTCCTTCACCTTCACTCTGGCACCCGCCGGACCATACAGCTCCAGGAACTCGTCGTCGATCAGAGTCGCAAAGGATCCTTCCTGAAGTTCCTGGAGCCAGTGTGCAACATGTAGCGTCGCGCTTGTAACTGCTGCAATCCTTGTCATGCAGCTATACAACTTTCTGAAGTCGTGACAAGGAATAAGTCACAGCAGTTGTGCCACTGCCATACAGATAGTCAGCCAGCCTCGAAGGAGAAATTCATGCAAGGCCTGATGGGAACCTGCGGATTGCGTTGAGAAGAGGCTGTCACGCGCAAAAAAAGTCTATGCTAACGCGGCTTTTTGCAGGTCCCCTCTCCTGCCGCTAGTCCTCGTGGTGGGAAAGTCCTAGACCCACACACTGACCCAAAACGAGCCAAACAGTCGGACCCATTCACACAAGAAAGAGTGTGTATTATCCCTCAAACCCCTCCTAGAATACCCGTCTGAGGATCCGATTGAAATGTGGTACCAAAAATGCAGTGTTACAGCGACTTGCATGTCTATCCAATGGCAGCACATCTTCACGACACAAGGACCACTGCTCACCACACCGGAAGACTCTCGACAGATTCAACAGGAGTAACCACTAAAATCTTCAGTAACGTTACAACCTTGGGCATGATCGCCCTCACCGTCCCAAGACAGTTCACCAAGTTTCAGATAATCTTCCTCTGCATCCACTGCTAAGTGCTTTTTGCCAGAAACAGGGCGGCAGGGCAGTCCACAGGACCTAAAGAAGCCGACTGGAAAGAGGCACTTACGGCGCTTCCGGCACTGTTTCATCTGTACACTGCTGAGCTGCTTGGCTGATTGCTATATGTCAGAATCATTGTTTCGAGGTTAGGTTCGCGTCGCTCAGGATTCAATCCAAGGACTTTTGTTTAAATCCTGAGATCTGGTCTCGTGGGTACAACCATGGTCCATAAAGGTTTCTTGCCTGCTTCACTGCACACATATGAGTTCCTCCACCACGGAAGCAGCTGGCAGGAGCGCATTGTCATCACTGCGGGTGAGATACAGGGATCGGTCTGCAGCAACTTGGAGCTCGCAGGCACCATTCGCTGCGCTCGCTGCACTGCGCAGCTCCTCAAGTGCAGCCACGAGTGTCTTCTCAGATTGCTTCACCTTCTGGACACCAATGTCTCGAACAAACTCGGCGAAGGGCACAGCAATGGCCTGCTTTACCAAGCTTCCATCGCGATCAGCTCGAAGAAGCATCGAAGCCCCACTGGACAACATCTGTAGGGCAAGATCGATGCCGAAGTACTTGGGATTGCCGCTCTTAATCTCGACAGGCATTCCAGCAGCATCGACTGCATCGATCTCTGCCACAAAGAGGACGCGAAATCCGCCAACATCTACTAGTTGTATGGCCTCATGCTGCTGTAGATCATGGAGACCGTCCAAAGGCTCACCCGTCACGAGGCGCTCGAACTGGAATCCGAATGTTGAGAAGTCCTGCGTATATACTTTAGATTTGCCTACTACTAAGGCTCCGCTACCCGGAACTCTCTGGACCAAATACTTCGTCCCTTCTTTGATAGCTCTTTTCGCAAGCATGGCAGCACCACTGCCGCCCAACACGAAGTCTACCTGCTGCAAATCCAGACCCCTCCGCTGCGCCATGACCAGAGCTGGGAGGAATCCTGCTTTGAAGGGAAACTTGCTGGGAACCTCCTGTGGACGCAGATTGCGACTGTTAATAAGCCGGCAAGGCAAGCTAATACTTTCCGGATCCAGAATCTGCTTCGGGCGCAGGTCGGAGTTGCGGAGGCCGTGCTGCACGTCACTGACAGTAATATCTCGAGTTGACTTTTCAAGCAAGCCCTCCGGATCCCAGCAGTAACTTCCGAGCTGTTGCAGTGGTGAGATTGATGCGAATACTTCTGCACTAGCCTTGGCCTGCACTCTGGTTAGCTGCAACTCTTGCGGCGAAACTGTCCATCTCACAAATGCTCCAGCCCATGCACGAAGGAGGAGTAAAGCCCCCGATACCTTTAGCAGCACGCGGGACCGCATCTTCTGAGAAAGCACCGGGACTATCCTCTGGAAGAGCTGTTATGTCTGGGCCGCAGCAGGCACTTGCTTCGCGAAGTACTCACGATAAAACCAACGAGCCCTCACACTACCTTGGAAGGATTACACGAACCATGCCGGTAGTTACTCTCTTGCGCTCAACATAACCGAGAATCTGCTTGTCACTATACCGCAGCTCGAGACATGACTTCACATAACACGTCTGCTCCCCTTCCGTTGCTCCCGAACTTCCATGAACTAAGACAAGACCCATCTTGGATTCACCCTACCCGAAGCACAGTTCTTGGGCCAGCTAGAAAACCCTGTGCAGTGAGAGGTGCAGCTGTGCCTGGCCTCGGCTGAAGGAGGCTTCGGAATGCCGGGAGGAGGACGCATCCTCAAAATCAGGTCAAAGGAAATTTAGGAATTAGTGCGTGGAACACGCTATCAGGATGCTCCCTGCGCAAAGGATGACACACCAAGGTGCGCAACACGAAGGCTGTTTTTGCTCGAAAAAGTTCGGAGCCCCAGATAAGCGATCGATTAGGCCATAACATTCGGGAATCACGAAAGTCGCCAGGCAATCTTGTCCTTCGGATTGGATTCGGATTAAGTACTTGTTTGGACGTTTGTGTCCCTGGAGATCGAGGTGGCCGCTCGGATTGCAATTACTGGGTTTGGGTGGTTTAAATTACGAAGGTTATCAGCCGTAGCCGGCTAGGTTACGGGCTACGAGACTTGTTCGGGGTCTAGTGTAGATTCCTTCGGGAGCCATGGATGCTCTTCGCCGTAGTAGGAGAAACTTGACTGCTGGTGATCCGGAGTTGGGAGATTCTGCTATGGAGCCTGATTATACAACAGCCTTGGGTCAAGATCTTGCGCCTCATGAGGGTGTTGAATCCAAGCATGTGGGAGAGGCCTCTCCGGGAACTCTCGAGGAGGGTGGGGCTATTTCGCAGTTGGATGAGGGGCCTATTGCAAGTCCATTTCATTCTGACAAGGTCAGGGTGGAGGTGGCTTTGGCACGGAGCAGGCCTAAGTTCCTCGATGACGATGGGCGTAGGGTTGGCGATTATAGCGATACGGGGCTAGGGGATAACAGCTTGGCAGGGCGCCAAGATGAACCAGACTACTCTGGACCTGTATCAGCTCAGATGGGGCTGCCAAGGGTGGCAAGGATTGAGCATGTGGCGTCTCCGGGCGCGGCTTCAAGCGGCAAGGGTCGTGATGGTGTAGAACATTTCGATACTGCTAAAGCTGGAGCTCGGCAATCGCCGGATCATGAAGGGTCTACCGGAAAGGGTGTTGGAATTCCTGGCACTGCAAGACGGGTGTCTCAACCTATTGATTTGGATCCTGAGCCTCAGGGTAATCCCGAAAGGCCGAGCGTTGATGATCATCGGGAGTTGGTACCTGCGGAAGCTAGTAAGGCCGATCAGCTTGAGGTGATGCTCCTTCAAATCATGGAAGAGAATAGACTGCTCCGGGATAGGTTGGATCAGGTTGAGAGGTCTAGTTGGCATTCCGGGGGTACTAGGAATACGGGTGATTTGGCTGGTGCATCACCTATGTCTTTCGGTCCTGACCATACGCTAGCGGTGCAACCTGTACAGGCTGAGCCACCTAGAGTGCAATTGGATGCCAGTGGGAATGATCACCGGGATATGAGAGCCGGGGGTTTAAGTCTAGTTCCATCTCGACAGCTGGAGCTAGTTGCTCCAGGCCAATCTTCTGGACTGCGGAATCTCAATGTGGGTGCTTCCCAAGCCGGATTTTCAGGGCCGGGCGACGCGTTGTCACTGGACGTTAGGACACAGTCGTTTAGAGATTTCAGACAGATGGTTGAGGATCAGGGTCAGAGTAGTAGGGGTGATGCGGGCTTTCATACTCCGAGGTCGGGCCCTTCTACGGGGTTGATGGTCTCTGGGGATGGTTATCCGGTTTCTCCTGGAGGGACTGTTATCCGGCCTCCGCCTGGACCGCCACCTACCTCGCCACGCGTAGCGCCTGCGCTTCCTGTTTTGCCTAGTGGTCTGGGTTGGGCTGTGCCATGTGCTGCTTCGCCTGTTGGTTCTGGGATGCCCTGCGGTTCAGCGGTTCCGGGATACACGGGTGGCCACGGTATGGGTCAAGGAAGTGTTGGAGGGGCTTTCGCGGGTTCTGTTGGGGGTCTTGGGGCTTCTTGTGGGGTGCCTGTTGCCTCTGGTGGTAGAGGGCCGCTTAACCCAGAAGAGCCGGCGAAATACATCAACGAGCTTCCGAAACTGACTCAGACGGACTTGTCACAATCAGCTGTTGTGTGCGGGAATTGGGTCGCTCAGATTCGGCAGATCCTTGTGGGGTTGTCTCCTAACGCAAGTACGTGGTGGCTTGGTGTGGAGGGTCCTGCAAATGAAGCATATCAAAAGTGGTTGGTGGCTGACCCACTGGGGAGGTTGGCGATTGATCCCTCGATGGTAAAGGGAACCTTCGATGCATACGCGTTTAGCCGGGTAGAAAGTCGGGCTGTAAGCTTGCTACTTTCTGCTGTTCCACAGGGGGTTAGGGAGGATGTTGTTACCAACCGTTGGCTTTCTTCGGCGGCCAGCCTTTTTAGGATTCTATGCTTGTTTCAGCCTGGAGGTAGTACCGAACGAGCACACTTGTTGAGCCAGTTGGTGAACCCTGGGGTATTTAAGGGCTTTTCGGAGGCACTAAAAGGTCTGAGGCAATGGCAACAGTCGCTGCAACGGGCAGGAGAAATACACGCCACCCTACCGGACCCTAGCCTTTTGCTTAAAGGGGTGGATGGTGCTACGGGGTCGCTTCTGGCTGCTCACCCTATGGTCGGGTTCAGGGTAAACGCGTTTCGACACCGTTCTGCTATCGATTATAACCCGTCCGTGGATGGGGTTGTTCAACTAGTGAAACTTATGCGGGCTGAATGTGAAGCGGGTTCTTTAACTATGGATTCTCCTGATAAAAAGGCGCGTGCGGCCGCTCTTGCTGCGTCAACTGCTTCTGCGGAGGTTGCTTCGGGGGTTGAGCCTAAGGGTCCTTCTGTTTCAGCGGTGCAAACTGGAAAGGGTGGGGATTCTGGGTCGGGTGGACAACCGAAGGGCAAGGCTAAAGGTAAGGGGTCGGGGGAAAACGCGTCACTGTGTACAAACTTCTCAACCGCCGTGGGGTGTCGCTTCGGGGATGCTTGTAGATTTAAACACGACCGAGCGGTAGCTAGGAGGGAGAAGCGGTGCTTGGCCTGCGGACAATCGGGACATTATAGGCCAGAATGCTCTGTAGTGCCGGAAGAGCATAGGCGGGTTCAGGTTCCTGATAGTGGTTCGGATGCCTCCCCTAAGGCTAAGGCCAATCCTAAAGCTAAACCCAAGGCCGGTCCGCAGGCAAAGGGTGTTACTGAAGAGTCAGCGAGTGCAGCTTCGATTTCTCAGACACCGCAGCCAAAGGCTGCTGCCACTTCGAGTGCAACGGTGCAGCAGGAGTTGCTGGCAGAAGCTCAGAAGTTACTTAAGGGCGTAACCTTGAAGGCTGCTAGGGTTCAGGATGGTGGTGATCTTGCAATTGATAGGGCCTGGCTTCTGTCGGCTATGGCTAGTGCGTCGGATCCTGATTTTGCGCTTGTGGACAGTGGAGCCACAAATGGGTTAAGGCAAGCGGAGCCGGGCGAATGGGAGCGTACTAGGGCCATTCAGGTTGATTTAGCTTCCGGAGTTGCGGAGCTTCACATTGATGAGAGGGGGACTCTCTTGAGCCAGGCTCCCTGCCAGGTCATAGTCCCTGCCGGTTACTTAATTGAACTGGGTTATGTTGTGAGCTGGAAGAAGAAGGGCTGCTTGATTACTCATCCTAGGGATGGTAGGCTTCGGGTACAGGTAGTTAAGGGATGCCCACTGATTCCGAGGGATGATGGCTTGAGATTGCTGCGGGAGTATGAGGGTCTTAAGGATAAAGGAAATTCCCCCCAACGGGCGGCGGTTTGTCGGGAGAGTGAGATTGTTGATCCTGCGAATGCACGGGCTTGGTTATGCAAGATTCTTCGCTCCAGGGGCGAACAGGGTCCGTCTATTGAGGAGCAGGAGTGTTTTCTCAGGGGGATGTTTCCCGAACTGCCGGATAATTGTGTTCGGAGGGTAGTTTGTCCGGTGTTGGACCCTGGAGATGTTGATCACTCGTCTCACCCTTGGAATCGGCGCTTTCGTCGGTCTGTTGCGCGTTCGAAGCCTGGCGGTATCTTGCTTCATATGTTTGCCAACAAGAAATCCTGGAAGGGTTTCGACCGGGTGATTAGCCTCGGTAAGGATTACCAGTCGGACATCCTGAGTGACCCGGTGTTTAAGTATGTGATGTCGTGGGCCAGTTCAGGGAAGATTGGTGGTTTGGTTGGATCATTGCCGAGAGAGTCGGTCTGGCCTGGCGGTCAATCTTCTGGTCCCCAGGAACTTTTGAGGGGTAGGTATGGCGATCGTTGGGGTTTTGAGGGCTTAACCGGAGAGCAGTCTAGGGTTGTATGCGATGAAACGGTTCAGTGGTTCCGATTCTTTCTGGTATTTGCGGTAGCACAAGCGGTTAAGGATGCTGAGAGCGCTCCGATGAGCTGTCCTGTAGCGGAAAGGGGGGAGGAGGAGGTCCCTCCACCTGGGGTCGAGGATCCCAAGGATTTAGCTTTGTGGGCATTACGGGTTGCGTCTAAGAGGATTAGTGCTGCTGCCATTAAGAAAGACAACGAGGGGAATCGATCCACTGTATTCTTGACCTTTGAGCATCCTTTTGATTTCACGGAAGGTTCCGGCATTGGTCGGACGGAGCTCGCTGGGTATCCTTCTATGTGGGCATTTAGGGAGGTTCAAGATCTCGTTGGGGTGTACGGGTTGCACATCGCATCATTTGATCAGGGATTGCTTGGTGGCCGTAATGGGGAGCTGACAACGATTGCTACCTCTTCGTGGTTTCTGTATGAGGGACTTCATGGAGTTGGTATAGATTTGAAGGGTGATCCTAGTGGGGAGTTGAGGCCTTGCATTGAGTATTTCGGGTGGTCCATTGGGTTTCTAGCGCGCGTACAAGGGGCTTGGTTGGATTGGTGTGCTGGGAAGGAAAGTGAAGCTGTCGTAGCTGAGCGGAAGGTTTGGCTAGCTAAGCTTTCTGAGAAAGAACTACTTCAGCAGCACGCTGATAACGATCATGTTCCGTTTCTTCGGGGTTGCCCCGTGTGTATAGCTGCACAGGGTAGGCAGAGAAGCCATTGGAGGGCCGAGGTAACTAGCCTGTATTCTCTTAGCTGTGACTTAGCTGGACCGTTTAAGGACGGGATGAGTTTTGATGCTACAGCTTCTGGTAGAGATAAGGGCAAAGGGTATAAGTACTTCTTGAGTGCTGCGTATTCGGTGCCGGTGAAACCGGTGTATCTTCGGCCAACGGGGGTCGAAGAGCCTCGCCCAGAGGGGGCGGAGGATCTCGATTACTCTCCTTCTGAAGCTGAGGGTCCGGAGGGTCAGGCTTCAGGTGTAAGCGGGTTGGATGCTTCGCTTATTGTAGAATCGGGGGAGTCTGATCTGTTTGACGCTTCGGGGGGTTTGGGCCTGAAGGCATTGTTTCGCAGAGTCCGGGAGAAAACTTTTCCTGCTGTTGATCCCCTGGATTCGAGTACTTCCTTTGCGCATCAGCGAGTCGCTGAGACAGGGCCTGAATCTCCGGGTGATAAGGGTCAGTCTTCGGTTGATGGTGTAAGGGTTGAGACAAAGACTTTGTTTCTTGGGGTCCCGTTAAGATCCAAACATGGTCCTGCTGTTATGGCACAGATTCAGGCCCTTGTGTGTCGTCTTGAAAGCGCAGGGTTTCCGGTTCATCGCTACTTTAGTGATAGGGCTAAGGAGCTGAGGAGCCATGATTTGGTACGTTGGTTGCGCGATAAGGGGATTTACGCCTCCTTCACGGCTGGGGAAGATCCTCAAGGTAACAAAGCGGAGTTAGGGGTGCAACATTTGAAGCAAGGGGTCAGGAAGCTCCTGCAAGCTTCGGGTTTGAGTAGCTCCTTTTGGCCGCTAGCGCTACTGCACACTTCTAATCGTAACTTCCACGAACTTTGTGCAGCTTTGGGTCAACCACGGCCTGCTATGCTGAACTTTGGTGCACCTGTTGAGGCCAGAAAACGCCTTAAATCGGGGCACAAGAAACATTGGGAGCCGCGTACGGTTCCTGGTCGTTATTTGGGACAGGCTCCGGATTGTACGGGTGGACATCTAGTTCTAGTTGGCAAAGATTTGTCGGACCAGAAGGTTCTCCTAACCAACACGATTTATCCATTGCGTCCCGATCCTGCGCCCCCTAAACCCAAGTATCGACTTTCGGGTAAGCGCTCGCCCGGTTTTGCAACTCGAGCTGTAGCTGCTGTGGCCAGTCTCTGGCCTTCCCGAAGACCTCGTGCATCCAGGTTGTCACCTGGGGGGGAGTCCTTTGAGTGTTCGGATGGAGTCCTGGGTTTTTCGTCCTTTGAGTGTTCGGATGGAGTCCTGGGTTTTTCGAGTGAAGGCGCGGGTTCTTCCTTGCTGAGTTTGGGGGCTTCGACACCAAAGGATTCTTCTCGGGACGTAGAGCTTGGAGAATGGGTCGAGGTTGATTCGGATTTCGAAGCTGAGCAGGCGATGTGCCTGGATATTCTTGATGAAGAGGATTCTAGGGGATTAGATGTTGGGTTGAAGGCGGTAGCCGAGGAACAGAAGGAGTGGTTGAAAGAGTTGATTGCTTCCGGCTCCTACAGTACTGATGAGGTTGTAAGGGTTTTAAGAACTTGTGCAGGCAACCTGCAACCGGCGAATCGGAAGATTATGGGAGGAAAGGGTAGGTATGCTATTCTTGGCCTGTATAATCAAGGGGGTTTCAACGGTGTAACCCGGTTTGCCCTTGATAACCAGGAATTGGTGAGGTACTTGAATAGGTATGTTGATTCGTTCGGCATGGGTGGAAGGTATACGACGCTGTACTTGTCATTGAATACTGGAGTACCAGTGCACCGGGATATCAGGAATGATATGACGGCCCCGGTTTGGATTGTAGCCTGCGGTGACTTTCAGGGTGGTGGCCTATGGATAGAGGGCGAAGCCGGTCAAGGTCCCGTGTTAAAGGTTCTTCCGAATGGGGAGACGCGGTGTGGGTGGATTCAGGACATTCACGATAAACCTTTTGTTTTTGAGGGTTCCAGGTGGCACTGTACTGAGCCTTGGAGCGGTAGGGACCGGTGGGTGATCGCAGCCTACGTTCCTCGGGGAGCTGGAAGGGTGATCAAGGATCATGCCCAACAACTTGAAAGCCTAGGGTTCAATTGTGATGGTTTGATTCCTGGGATTGGGAATTCAGGGATCTCGATTTCGAAGTGTAACCAGGCGTCGGTATCGTTTGCCGATGATGATGCCCTTAGCGTTGAGGGTTCCTGTGTTGATGACGAGTATCAAACTTCTGAGAATGACATTTCTTGGGAGATTGATTTTCCGTGTGAAGTGCTTGAGGGTGATTGGTATCCAAATGTCGTTCAAGCTCATGCTGAGACCGCACGCTTGTGCAGGGTCCTATCACAAGAGCTGGGCGGATGTTGGGATTCGTTCTGCTTTGATGGATTGTTCGGGCAGCTGAGAGCGGCTGAGAATCAAAGGGATTGGTATGAAGGGCTTCTCTGGGATGAGTTTCTTCGGGATTCCGCGATATCCTTGAGGTCACTAAGTACAGTTCCTTTGGGCAGTGATGAGCCGTTACCGGCTTCAGAGGTGTTCCTTCAAACTAGGACGGTCTCTATGACGGAAGCTAGGCGGGAACTTCCGTTGTGGATTCCACCGGCGCAGGAGGAAGTTACGTCTCTTGAGGATGTCCATGAAGCAGTCATTAGAATACAAGTTCCGGATATCGAGGCCCTTGTTAAGACTGGTCATCGGGTTGTTCAGGTTCCGGGGAAGGCCGTGCTTACGCGGAAGTCCGGTGTAGGTAAACGTCGGTTTCGATGCGTGGCATGTGGGAACTTTATCCCTCAAAATGAGAACGCCCAGAGCCTCTACACCACTGGAGTTGAGGGTGTGACTTTAAGGGTAGCACTTGCTTATGCTGCACATATGTCTTGGGTTGGCCGGACCGCCGACATTAAGACTGCATTCCTGAATGCCCCCTTAGAGGAAGGCTACGATAATGGGACAGAGGAGATTGTAGTTGTACGCCCTCCTCACATTCTTGTGGAAATGGGACTCCTTGGTGTCACTGATCGGTGGCGGGTAGTTAAGGCCCTTTACGGTCTAAGACAGGCTCCGAAGGCTTGGGCTGTGCACCGGGATAAGATTTTAAAGGCTTTTGAGTTCGTGTACAAGGGTTCGCGCTTTGTCCTGAAGCAAGCGATTGCTGATGAGTCGTTATGGTACATTATAAAGGCGGACATCTCGGATGCTAACAACTATGCCCTGATGGTCGTGTACGTCGACGACATCTTGGGATTGGGACCGAGGGACCTTTTGGTATCGCTCTTCGAAGCCATTAAGAATATTTGGACGATTTCTGAACCAGAGTGGATTGTCAAGGAGAAATCTGTAAAGTTCTGCGGCATTGAGTTGTGGGCACTTGATGACGGCTTCCGTATGTCTCAGTCGGATTACTTGAGGGAGCTATTCGCGAGGTATAACATTTCCACTGGTGCGAGCTGTCCTATGTCATCCTGGAGCGAACCGGAACCCGAGGTAGATGCAACAACAGATCTGATCAAGGAAGCCCAAGGGGTCACAGGTGCACTCCTATGGGCTGCTTCGAAAAGCAGACCGGACATCAGCTACTCTGTCTGTAAGCTTGGGCAGTACGCAACAAAATCGCCGGGTATCGTCGTCAAGGCTGGTATGCAAATCCTTAAGTATCTCTTTGACACTGTAGAGCTGGGCATTGAATACAAGCGAACAGCAGGCACAGCTTGGTTGGACACACCAATCCCGAGAACGGTTGGTACGGTAGAGGTGTTCACTGATGCTTCACACGCGCCGGAGGGGGCTAGAAGCCACCAGGCGATTATGGTGATGTGGCTTGGCAGTCTTATCGCTTGGGATTCATCCAGACAACCTTTCACAACACTGTCCAGTGCAGAGAGCGAGCTGGTGGCCATAATATCTGGGGTGTGCGCCGCGGAATCAGTCGGGGCTATCTTGGAGGAATTAGTCGCTGAAGACCTTGTGGTATCGGCGATGTCCGACAATCAAGCATCAATCCGAAGCTTCGCTGCTGGAAGCCATGGCTGGCGTAACCGCCACTTAAGAATGCGCGCGGCCTCGTGCCGCGAAAGAATCGAATCTGGTAGTCTAATTGTCTCCTTTGTACCTGGAGAGCGGCAGCTGGCCGACTTAAGCACCAAACCGCTAGCAAGACCAAGAATTATGTACCTACTAAATCTGCTTTCAATCCGTGCGAGGTCGCAGGATCAGGAGGTTGATAATCACGGACGGGTGTTGAGTAGGCTCTGGTTGACTTCGCAGCTTAAACCGGTGGGTTCAGCCCACATGTTGGCGGGGTTAGCGTTGCTTGCAGCCATACCGGAAGTGAGAGCGCAGCCTAGTGGAGATGCGGCTTTGGAGTACTATGGATGGTTTAGCTGGTTGATTATGTGGATTCTTACCGGGGTCGGTTTAGCTTTAGCTTGGTGGTTTGTGTTTCGCAACGCGGATGCGGACAATCTTGAGGAGCAACCGCTTGACGCATCCCAAGAGTCTGGCATGCATGAGCTTGCTGGTCAGGGTGATCACGGGTTGTTTGGTTCGGATGCGGTTGCGGGTTTAGGATCGGGTTCTCAGGTTGGGGGGAGCAGCTCTAGTAATGATCCAGCCGGGTTGATGCCACAGACGGTTGGCGCTGGGGTTGATTTTGCGACTTCTCTGACTGGGGGGAGTAGCTCTAGTGGTGATCCAGCTGGGCTGCTGCATCAGCATGCTGCCGAAGCGCTTTTAAATCAGAGTGAACCAGCTGAGCCAAGTTTAGATTATGAGGATCTGGTCCAAGGGGACGAGGAACCGGTGTTTCCCCTGGCCCTGGTAGGAGGGTATCTAGTTCGGCATTTCTTGGTACAGCTGTTGTCGGTAGAAGGGGAAAGGGTTTTGATGTTCCTTGGGGATAGGTCTGAGTCTTGGTTTAGGCTTCGGTTGACCTCTACTCAAGTTAGGTTTGGAGTAGCCGGTTCACTGGTTGAGATTCTTAGGCAAGGACCTTGGGCATTGGTTTTTAATGGGCCTCAGTGGCTACTTGCCACAGAGGAATACATCCGACGGGGGTGTGTTGATCCGGGCTTTGAAGAACCATTCGGAGCATCTCTGTCAAATGTGGCACAATCATCTCATGAGGTTCCCGTCAGTGGTGAGCTTACTGAGTTCCCCTATGTCATTTGGGCTCCTTCTGACTTTGTTCATTACCTGAGACGATTGCTGGCTTTGAACGGCGCCACATTGTTGAGCTTGCTTGGTAACCAGTCGGTCGAATGGGTGCGGCTGAGGACCGTGTCGAGATCCTTTCAATCTGGGGTCGTGCTTGCTTTAGTTGTATGGCTTCAGGGTCGAGGGATGATTAGCCGAATGCTTGACGGTCCAGTGTCCTATGACGTAGCCACCGCTTACATTACTGGGCGCATTGCGCCAGATTCCGAGAGCGAAGATGAAGCATTGGATGATTATCCGCATCGCGATCCCGCCTACCAACAGCATCCTCCGGTGCCAGTGTTTGCTCAGATGTTTCAAGAAGCTTTTGAGGAAGCTACTTCGTCTGATGCGAGTGTGACTTCTACTACCGAGCCATCGGTTTGGAGTGCGAGTTCTAGTGAAGTTGAGGAGCTTGGGCAAGTCGAGGAAGTCGCTGATAGCTTGAGTCCTTCTGCTGAGGCTGTTGCTGGGGTCCGATACGAAGCTGAAGACGGGAAGCTTTTGGTTTACTATGTCGATGATGTATTAGTTGTTCCTCTGCCGGGGTGGAGCCTCGCGCAGGTTCTGGTGGTAGTTCAAGGGCTACGCACAGGCGTTTGGGATAACTTTCAAGAGGCCTTGGAGGCTGTTTCAGGTGACGGGGCAGAAGCTCCTGGGTCTTAAGGGGTTTCTAGGTTCCGGCTAGTGGGATTGTTGGGTCTTGCGTTTGCGAGTGATTTAAGATTAGGCTGATAGTAGGTCTCTGAATTCTGGGTTCGGGGATTGGTCTGTGCGCCACGACCGAAGGTTGTCGAGATCTGCTTGAGGTGATACTTGAATGCTCTGTGACCATGTGCGGTGATCATTTCCACGAGTGCTGTCGGGCTCCCTTTTAATCACGATGAAAACAGCTTTGAGTTGGTGATGGAAGGCTGTAAGTTCCTTCCTTTTGCTCTGCAGTCAAATAAAGGCTGTGGGTACCTAGTTAGCTTGTGATGATTTCCCGTGGTAGGCAATGTTTCTCCAATTTTAGATTGGGCTTTTAGAGGTCCTGTTAAGCTAAGTCTGACAGGTCGTTTGGAAACATGCTGAACGAGGGAGATTGTCCGTTAGTGTTGGACGCTGGAGACTTGTATTTCAACTATCCCCGAAGGGGACCCTCACGAATAGCTCGAGGTGATCGGAATTGAGTCTTAGCTTTTGTCCTCAAGCCGAGTGCATAGTGTCGAAACAGGTGGGAACATCCTGAATCTCGTGCGAAAGCATGTTTTCCTAGTACCTATCCCCTGGCTCTTGTAGGACCAGGTGAGGGGGAGTGCGTGGAACACGCTATCAGGATGCTCCCTGCGCAAAGGATGACACACCAAGGTGCGCAACACGAAGGCTGTTTTTGCTCGAAAAAGTTCGGAGCCCCAGATAAGCGATCGATTAGGCCATAACATTCGGGAATCACGAAAGTCGCCAGGCAATCTTGTCCTTCGGATTGGATTCGGATTAAGTACTTGTTTGGACGTTTGTGTCCCTGGAGATCGAGGTGGCCGCTCGGATTGCAATTACTGGGTTTGGGTGGTTTAAATTACGAAATTAGGGCTAAATCGGTTTACGGGCCGTAAAACGCTGTACCCTGGTAACTTCGACAGTGCCATCTGAATTTGACGAAGCGGCAGAGCATTTACCAGTCCCGGCGGTCCCGAGCGTCCAAACTTCCTCAGATGTCAGATGTCGACTCTCTGCCCTCTGGGCTCCCACTTCCCAAGTATACCCGAACCCCTACCGGATACTACATTCTGCGATAATGAACTCTAACATACTAGACTGTACTAGCTGTTATAGACTATACTGTGCCACATATCATGCTCTGATACACTACAAAAATACTCTGTGTTTCGACACGCGGTGGTATATCCTAATATTTACTATAATCATCAGACTGTGCCCTGATGATCCATGAGATAGACCCTGAATAACAAGCTCCTTATCCCCGGGACCACGACAAACCAGACCTGAATTTCGGGCTAAACCCAAACCCGAAGCCAGAGAATTCACCCTAAACCCTAGAACTAAACCCTGGACCCTGGAACCCTAGAACCCGAAACCCTAGAACCCTAAACCCTGGAACCCTGGACCCTGGAACCCTGAAATTTAGGACTTTCTGCCATGGCACCAGAGCACAAACTGCATCCATGGGCTAAGGCCCCTAGGAGCACCCGCATCCGTGCACTGCGAGACCTGAGCCCGACGGAGGATTAGGACGTGGGATACGATAGCCTGGTAGAGCACATCATGGCATATTAAACTATATTATGGCAAATTAAAGTATCATGGCATGGTATAGTATATATGATGGCATATTCCATACTGTGGTGCTTTATAGTATATAAGGAGTAGTTAGAGTCAAAGTTATAGTTTTATAGTACATCATGGTATAGTATGGGGTTAGGGCTGAGGGCTTGGGGTCTACTGCGAGGAAGTCCGCAGGAGACTGGTTCAAACATGCAGACGTTCCTTTCCCCCGGCATTGAACAGAGAATGAGGCGCCAGAACGATGTTGGGCCTGAGAAAAGGTAGAATAAGATAGCACCTGTGCCCTGCCGGGACTCTGCGGCTAGGTGCAGATTTACCAGTTGTGGGCACCAAAGAGCTTGGCTCTCAGGGGTGTTTGCGAAAAGCCCGCTATCAGAGGAAACATCTGATGCACTGGGGATCAGAGGTGGACGAACTTTGGGAATGAGATGGAATGAGAGTGCGAACGGATGCGTATCCCGCCACACACCGGGACAATTTCCAGGTCGGGTCAACAACACTTTGAAAACTTGCAAGAAACACCAATGAAATCAACAACTGGGCTCTGAACCCAAACTTGCCAAAGGTCTTGCGCAGCATTCAGCACCATGCGGACGGAACCGGACTCCTGAGAAATGATCGCACACACACCCCAACTTTATTTGCTCCGAATGGGCCTCCACTTCCATGCCCAGGGGGCTTGAAGCACCAGTGCCCAAGGTGCGTGGCGCACCCAGCCCAGCTTTGCTTGGCACATCGTCTTTCGGAAGCAGGGCCTGAGAACTGAACAAAGCAACTCTCGGGGGCGGTTTGGGAGCTTTTTTGGCTTCTTCGATTTGGGTTCCCTTTCAAAGGGATCCCTGAAGGGGTCCAAAAGGAATCTATAGGGTTCTATATTCTGTAGCCCGGCCTGGCGGGCCGCCGGTGCTTGGTGACTTTGGTGAGTGTGCTGCTTCCTGGCATGTTTGAGGCTCGGCTGCACCATGCCACCGGCGAGGAGCCTTTCTGCCGAAGCCCGTGGTCTGCGAGGTGCGGTGTTTCCATTCTGGGGACCTCCCGCAGGCAGGGACAGATCAGATGCATTCCGCTTGGGCTTTGAAAGAAGGCACCTCGATTCTGCTTGGATTTGTGACCTGGCTGAGCCTTGAGACAGAGACAGAGACAATCCTGTTGGCATTGATTTGCATCTTCGGTGTCCCTGACCTTCCATTCGTCAGAGCAGCCTCGTTGTCAAGTCAAAGTTTTTACAGCCACTGGCGGACCCGCATCAGAGATGCATTCTAGGCTGCTGGCTCTGGATGTTGGTTATGTCTGACAATGGCATAACACACCTGACTGCAAGAAGTTCAGGCCCCAAGCATCCCCAAACGCTCCCAACTTCTACCAACTCTCCCCTAAGTTCCTTAAGGACTTGGCTCCATGGCTCCAGTTGTCGCGCGGACAGACGGCTCTCGCTTGGCCGTCGAGCGATGCTACAAACGTGTTCACACACAAAGGAAAAAAACCATCCTGCTGCATCGGGGAGAATAATCTTCGCATGTACGCAGCAACTGCCTTTTTCTCGCCAGTTTTGGTTACACATCTTCACATGGCTCATGTATACACAGCTATGAAGCTGAAAGCTGAAGCGACACGTGACGGTTCTTTGGGCGTTTACAGAATGGCAGAGAGATACAAACGCATGGTTTGCCGGACCTTGATGCCTTTTCTGCGCCTTGTGCACATCTGCGAGGGGCCAGGTCCGTAGCGCTTTCTGCAGCTATTCTCCGATCGACGCCAAAGCACCTCCGGGAGCACCCTTCTCACACATCCCACACGTCTCCGGACCTCGGCATACTAATACTGATACTAATATCATTACAAAATTGCTGATCTAGAACGTATGTGTCCACACACCAAAAGCACGGTGTGAAAAGGCTGCTAAAGATTGATCTTGGGACAGGTTTTCTGGAGCTGCCAGAACCATGGCAGGGAAATCTCGTGATTCCGACTCTTATGGCATTGCATTTGCAAATCACTGCACTGATGAGTGTCCTGGAAGAAGTCCAGCTCGCCAGCCGTGTACACCGTGAACTTGGGATGTGTGCAAAGCGCCCGGAGGACGGCAAAGAAGACGTCCTGATCTCTGCAGTCCTGGTTCTTGTTCTTGAAGAAATCTGCGGGGCCTGTCATCTTTGCCCGCTCGAAATACTGCAAGCTCGTCTCAGGGCACGCGACATCCGCAGCCTGCCAGATGTTCTCCGGTTTGCACGCAGGGTGGAAGCCACCGATCATGGCGGCCAAAGTGGAGTTCGCCCCCAAGTACTCAGACTGGAAACCTGCCCGCAACTTCACCATCTCGAACTGTGCGGCATAGAAACATCGCAGCTCCTCTTTGTCGTGGCGGCCGGGCTCCAGCGGATCCACGTGGGCAAACACTGGTATGTTCGTAACCGGGTGCAGCATGTAGGTGAAGGTCACATCCTCAACGACTTGCGAAACAACTTCTGTCAAGTCAGGCTAAACTACTACTGTTACTAGCCACTGCCTTCCAAGTCGCATGCCCACACACAGCATCGAGAGCTTCGCGTGCATCTTCCGCGACGGGCGCAAGATAGAAGACCCAGCCACCCACCAGGATTCCGGCGATGTAAAATACGCGGAAAAGCGCATAGAAGCTTTGCAGCGACAAGCTGAGGCCACGTTTGGTCTCCGGTGGCAGCAGACCCGTGAAGTCCAATCGGCCCTCCCGGAGCTCATTGGGCAGAAGTGTGTGGTGCCGTGAGACATAGATCTGGATCGCCATGTTACTGACCATCGCTGCCATTCGCCGTGGAACCAGTGCTTCAAAGAGGAGTTCGTCAATGTTCTTTACAAACTCTAATGCAACTGCATTGAGCAGCAGGTCGTCAATATTGATTGTACCAGCCAGGTAGATGAGTCCGTACCACAGCAGGAACACTGCTATGAGAGTCCTTGGCAGGATGACCATCATCACCGAGAAGGCCTTCTGCACTGTCTTCACACCTGTGATAATGTAGCGTCCTTGTCGGAGCTCGTACTTCATTTCCTCCGTCCGTGGCAGGGAAACCACCACCAAGCCCATGTCGTGCACAGTGCGCCGGAGCTCTGTGGCCATGCTCGTTACCCAAACAAACATAGCCAGCATACAGATCACGTCCCCAGAAAGTTTGCCGAAGACCCCACCGCGATTCGTATATTCCGCGAGCCAATGCGTTGTGTCTGCCATCTCGTTGTACAGCTTTTGGTTACATACTTGCTGCGTTTGGGTTATCAAATCTTTACGGTCAAAGTTGTGATACGCTTGACCTTCTCGAATGCGCTGCTCTCGCAGGACGCTTTTCAATGTTCCTAGCGGGTTCGGTTCTGCCAGCGAGTTCACTGCAAGAATCAGGCCAACCTGAATCGCAATGTTCATCAGCAGGAGAGTTGTCGCCAGGAAAGCATTAAAATTACCCACAACTTGCCGTGCCCTGTCTCGCGAATGCAGCATGACGATGAGCGCGGCATCCCAAATAGAATGCTGAAAGTCAATAACCTCCAGTCCAAGGAACGGTGCAGCCTGAAACTCCCCATGATGAATCTGGCGCACAGGCTCAGAGCCCGGAACATGACCCATGTCGTCCTCCGAGTCCTCGAAATCCTCCATACCCATACCCGGCGGTTTGAAGGGCGCTGGCTTCGGAGCGGGCTCCGTTGCAGTAAGTCCGAGGTACTCTGACCATGACTGGTTTGCCTCTTGCTGCGGACTGGGTCCTCGACCGAAGAGCTCATGGCATTGCGCTCGAAGTCGCGCAAGCTCTTGGTATATCGATGCATTCTCGTGCATAACGGCTTGGCGCACCATGGATTGCAGGTTTCCTGGCATTCGCCGATCGGAAGCTCCCGAGTTCTCAACTTCGGCTCTTAGCAACTCCATTTCCATCCGTAGAGTTGGAATTTCATTCGCGAGCATCTGCAGCCTTTGGACTTCTGCATACACGGCAGCCAGCTGCTGTTGCATCGCCATGGCTTGCAAGCGCACATGTGGCCAACCGCTCTTCTTGATCCCTTCACGGCTCTCGAGACAGACATCGCCGACTACAGATAACCGTCAAGCTGCCCAAAGCAGACAGTCCTTCTGCAACTGCTGAAACAAGGAGCCGTCGTCCTCAGCCACGGCAGCATGCACACTTCGCGGTAGGATTGACTAAAGCTGCTTGGTGTTTGGTGTTCCGGCCACGCCTGCTTCTTGCAAAGAAGGCCCGGGAGGTAGAAGGCATCATCGAAGGAGCTTCGCAGCTCTGCCTGCTTTGCGTCTCTCCCTTCGTTCAGCAAACTGCGGAATGACCATGGCAACGAGTGCGATGACTCACGGGAACTAGCTGGTTCTAGGAATGACATGTTTGGAATCAGGACCAACGCTAACTGCGTAAGGAGATCAGCTCAACTGAAGAATGGAAAGGGACAGAGAGGAAGAGGGAGAGATGGAGGCAAGGACGGAAAGGGAAGGCAAAACAAGACTCGTCTGAGCATCGCACTGGAACGTAATCCAAAAAGGAGTTGCCAGGCACTGAAGGCATCACCTTCAAACAGGAAACTTCACACATCCTCAGACTAGGTCTACAGTTCTCGGGCCTGCTCGTTTGTGCCCCGGCACGATGTACCATGGCCAAAGCCCAAAGCAACTCTCTGAGCTGTGTGATGTTGCGAGTGATGTTCACGGTGACGGTGTCTTCCGGTGGCAGGTGATGCCGGTGAGACGACGACAAACTTGAATGCTCTTTGCGGACTCTTGGAAAAACAACTGTCAGGACGCTGCCTTTCAACATCGATTCGCAGGGCCATGAAGATGTCTGGGTTGGAAGCAACCCACAGTGCGCAGAAAACGATGAAGAGCCCTATATGAGACAACCAGTGCCTTCATGATGGCGTCTTCATGCCTCTTTTTGCCAAACCGCTGTCCGACTGTCCGGTGAAACTTGCAGGAGCTCACGCCCCGCATCGCTGCCCTTTCGGGAGGTCGTTGGCGTGCCGTGCTGATCTCGAGAGGGTCCATGTAGCTCGACTTCGGGCCGAGGCCGAGGTTCCTCAGACGGTCCTCGCCCGGGCCGTCGCCCAGTCCGGTGCCTTGGCGCTCGGCAGGGGCACCGCGGCATGGCACGCGGATAGCAAAGCACGCGCGCACCTGGGAGGTGAATGCAACGCCATCTGGCAGCGCATAAGTCAGGGCATGGAGAAAGATGCCACCTGGGCTGCTTGCAGACTACGAAAAACTGCAGCAAACGCACAACTGAAATAGACCGACCGTGTATAATGAAGGAGTCTTCCTGGACCGCAGTGTCTGAGACTCAGAACCGCTTGGCACAGCAACGAGTGGCCAATCTTGACCTCCAAGTCGGCCGTTCAGGCCATCGTCGGTACAAGGGAAAGTCTCCGGCCACGACATGCTGCTACGGACAAAGCTAGAAGATGTTGCCAGAATCTTCCTAAGACTGTGACCGGCTTCCCAACTAAAGCAACGGGCAGCCGGTGTCTGACTCAGAATCGCTTGCCGCAGCAAGGCGTGGCCAATCTTGACCTCCAAGTCGGCCGGCACACGGCACAGAATCCAAGCCATCGTCGGTACAAGGGAAGGTCTAGCCGCCAGCACTGTCAAAGGCGGTGTCTTCCCGAGACAGTGACCGGCTTCCCAACTACAGCAACGGGCAGCCGGTGTCTGACTCAGAATCGCTTGCCGCAGCAAGGCGTGGCCAATCTTGACCTCCAAGTCGGCCGGCACACGGCACAGAATCCAAGCCATCGTCGGTACAAGGGAAGGTCTAGCCGCCAGCACTGTCAAAGGCGGTGTCTTCCCGAGACAGTGACCGGCTTCCCAACTACAGCAACGGGCAGCCGGTGTCTGACTCAGAATCGCTTGCCGCAGCAAGGCGTGGCCAATCTTGACCTCCAAGTCGGCCGGCACACGGCACAAATTCAAGCCATCGTCGGTACAAGGGAAGGTCTCCGGCAACGGCATGCCACCACTGACAAAGCCGGAAGATGTTTCCAGAATCTTCCTAAGACTGTGACCGGCTTCCCAACTAAAGCAACGGGCAGCCGGTGTCTGGCTCAGAATCGCTTGCCGCAGCAAGGCGTGGCCAATCTTGACCTCCAAGTCGGCCGCCACACGGCACAGAATTCAAGCCATCGTCGGTACAAGGGAAGGTCTCCGGCAACGGCATGCCACCACTGACAAAGCTAGAAGATGTTTCCAGAATCTTCCTAAGACTGTGACCGGCTTCCCAACTAAAGCAACGGGCAGCCGGTGTCTGACTCAGAATCGCTTGCCGCAGCAAGGCGTGGCCAATCTTGACCTCCAAGTCGGCCGGCACACGGCACAAATTCAAGCCATCGTCGGTACAAGGGAAGGTCTCCGGCAACGGCATGCCACCACTGACAAAGCCGGAAGATGTTTCCAGAATCTTCCTAAGACTGTGACCGGCTTCCCAACTAAAGCAACGGGCAGCCGGTGTCTGACTCAGAATCGCTTGCCGCAGCAAGGCGTGGCCAATCTTGACCTCCAAGTCGGCCGGCACACGGCACAAATTCAAGCCATCGTCGGTACAAGGGAAGGTCTGTCAAAGGCGGTGTCTTCCCGAGACAGTGACCGGCTTCCCAACTAAAGCAATGGGCAGCCGGTGTCTGACTCGGAATCGCTTGCCGCAGCAAGGCGTGGCCAATCTTGACCTCCAAGTCGGCCGGCACACGGCACAGAATTCAAGCCATCGTCGGTACAAGGGAAGGTCTAGCCGCCAGCACTGTCAAAGGCGGTGTCTTCCCGAGAAAGTGACCGGCTTCCCAACTAAAGCAACGGGCAGCCGGTGTCTGACTCAGAATCGCTTGCCGCAGCAAGGCGTGGCCAATCTTGACCTCCAAGTCGGCCGGCACACGGCACAAATTCAAGCCATCGTCGGTACAAGGGAAGGTCTGTCAAAGGCGGTGTCTTCCCGAGACAGTGACCGGCTTCCCAACTAAAGCAATGGGCAGCCGGTGTCTGACTCGGAATCGCTTGCCGCAGCAAGGCGTGGCCAATCTTGACCTCCAAGTCGGCCGGCACACGGCACAGAATTCAAGCCATCGTCGGTACAAGGGAAGGTCTAGCCGGCAGCACTGACAAAGCGGTGTTTCCAGAATCTTCCTAAGACTGTGACCGGCTTCCCAACTAAAGCAACGGGCAGCCGGTGTCTGGCTCAGAATCGCTTGCCGCAGCAAGGCGTGGCCAATCTTGACCTCCAAGTCGGCCGGCACACGGCACAGAATTCAAGCCATCGTCGGTACAAGGGAAGGTCTCCGGCAACGGCATGCCACCACTGACAAAGCTAGAAGATGTTTCCAGAATCTTCCTAAGACTGTGACCGGCTTCCCAACTAAAGCAACGGGCAGCCGGTGTCTGACTCAGAATCGCTTGCCGCAGCAAGGCGTGGCCAATCTTGACCTCCAAGTCGGCCGGCACACGGCACAGAATCCAAGCCATCGTCGGTACAAGGGAAGGTCTGTCAAAGGCGGTGTCTTCCCGAGACAGTGTCCGGCTTCCCAACTAAAGCAACGGGCAGCCGGTGTCTGACTCAGAATCGCTTGCCGCAGCAAGGCGTGGCCAATCTTGACCTCCAAGTCGGCCGGCACACGGCATAGGATTCAAGCCATCGTCGGTACAAGGGAAGGTCATGCATTCCGCAGTTTTCGAATCAAGGCAACGCTTAGAGGTCCTGCAACACTGTCACGAGCAACAACTCCTGCTTCGCGATTGCAGGCGCACCAGTAGCAAACGTACCCGATGACCACAGCCGCACATTTTCGACCACAGGCTCCTCCACATGGTAAATCGCGCAGTTCTGGAAGTATCTGCGTGATACGTACGTGGCATCCAAGCTTTGGCATCCGAGTGGCTCGGATGCATCGTAGCCTGCATAGACTTCCGCTGCAAAGCTTTCCACTGAGTTTGATTGAGCTGCCGGGCCTCCTCACCGGAGCGAGAGCTCTCGTTGGCCTTGGAAGGTGGAGCTATTCGGACCAATCACATGAAGCCTATCCGACTGAGTCCACAGCCTCCTGTCGAATGTGCGGAATCAACGGCAAGGTGGAGTCCTCGGCAGCGGGAGAAAGCCACGAGCAGCTCTTCAAAGAGAACCGCTGCCCCTTCGAAGAAACCAAAACAGCAGGTGCGAGGCAGTGCTCGCCACAGTAGGTCAAGACCAAGTCGCGTTTCGAAGCTCACCGCCATAGCAGCCTCGACGCTGTGAATTCATGCACATAGTCACAGCTGAAAAGATGATACGAACAAGTAGGTGTTTAAACGTGAAGGGAATGTCTTGTTCGAGGCTCCGACTATCATTCGCGATGGGAAATCCAAGATGAAGCAAATGAACTCCTGGCACAGCACAACCCTTTGCAAAGAACTCAAGCAACTCAGGTGAAACGGCATCGTGGCTTTGCAACCAGTAGCTGGGCGCGGCGCTGATCTGATGCGTCCTTCCCGTTGCTGGATAGCAACGGACCTTGGCACATCCCACAGCCTTCTCCAAGGTCGACTCAAAATCAAAAGGATGCCGAGTGCACCGCGATGGATTCATCCTCAGAGGCCATCCCTACGAACTCGAACTCCGTGGCGGCATCCTGGCAGCGCCCACGCGCCCATCAGGGGGGATCGAGGGACAGCAAAAGAGGCCTTGGCGTCTTCGCCCGGCAGAGGCGCCTCGCCGGAGAACTCGTACTTACCGACCTGAGGAAAAAAGACGCATCAGCCTCGTAGATTCCCTGTGCACACACAGCGGTAGCTTCCGAGGCCTTGCGATCAATGCAGCGGATGTAACCCGCCACCTTGCAAAGCATTGCAAAGCCCGCTTCAAGCAGAGAACGTTTCGAGTCACCTGAGAACTTTGCATGGATGCGCTCATCCCTGCGGGTAGCTCCAACAGGCAAGTCGCCTGCCCGGGAGTCTATAGTCAGGCACATGCTTCGGTCTGTGGCCATGTCCAGAAGCTGCATTGGGGCCTTTCAGGAGTTGCTCGAAGCAGCCGCGCACCCGAGCGAGGTAGGTCTTCCGTATCTGGTTGGCAGCAAACCAAGTGCCAACCTCAGCAAAACGACGTCCCGGCTGCACAACAAAATCACTCAGTGCAGCTTTTGGGGAGGCACTCTCCGAGCTGCTTCTTTGGTCTTGGCCTTGGCTAAGCAGCTGAGGAAGCAACCAACTTTCTCACCAAATCCTCAGCATCGAACCAACAAGACGAGACCACTCGTCAAGCGATCCAAACCTCGGCTCGAAAAGAAGCGAGAGCCCCGGTTCTCCCGGCCTTCGATCGAGATCACGACGGTGGGTCGTGTGCAAAGCTGCATCTGCCTCGAGGCAGCTGTCAGAGACTTTGTTTCGGAGAGGAGCGGGGCCCAAGCTGAGGATCTTTAAGGCGCCCCCCCCCCCCATTCAGCTCAAGCTCAGGCCAGGGTCCCGGAACATCCAGAGCTTCCGGCCTCCACAGTGCCCTGGTTGCGCAAAATGGCGATCAGGGAGTTAAAGCCTCAGTCTTCCGGCGATTCACGGCGAGGCCCTCTCGACTGGGGAAAGCTGAGCTTGGGTCGGTAGCTCCCACAAGGGTGGATAGGGAGAGAGCTGGGCTTGCTCACGACGAGAAGTGCCTCAACACTTCACCGGCCTTTCTTACGGCCTCAGCCCTCCCGCACCGGAGCCTTCGTCTCTTCCACCACCTCGAGATGTAAACAGATACCAAGCTGAGATGGCCCGAGGCTTCGACCGAGCCTTGATCGGGCCACGATCGAGGACTGGGTTCTCGCGACAGCGCACGGCACGGTGCACCTCAGCCCCAGACATCTTTTTCTAAGACAAACATCGACACTGGCGCCCTTGTTTTGTGGCGGCTTCAAAGCGATGCAGGCTCCGGTCAAGACAGGGGTTCCTCCATCGCGGGTTGCTCCATCGCTCAACGTTCGTTCCCGTTTTACTGCGTGACTATCTGACACAAGATGGTCGTTGTGCAACATGAGAACGATCGAAAAATCTTGGCAAGCCGGCCACATGAGCACTGGCGAGGGCCGCCAACAAACATGCAGCCAAAGCCATCTACGCGCAGACAGACTCCAGATTTGTGGTCGAACTGAGTAGGTCCACTCATCGATGTGTACACAGTCCAGGACTTTACCTAAGACACTGTGCAACAAGTTGCCTGCTTAGTCTCGGTTTGAACCTCCTGTTTCAGCATGCCATGAGCGTGAAATGGGACTCCATCTTTGATAAACCTGTTAACTGGATCAACAGAGTCCTTGGGAATGATGTCGCCTTCGAATTTCAACTCGTTGGGAACCGGCATCCACTTGATGCCCATTGATTGAGTTGCCACGTTCATTCTGGCTCCGATGCCGGCTTGAGCTCATGCCCATTGGACCGGTGTTCTGTATGGTGTACGACATTGCACCGAGCTAAGGCTGTCCAAGGCTGCCCTCCTTGCGGAACGAAGTTCACTTCGGCTTGGGCCTGAAAAACTGAACACAGCAAGCTCAAGTGTTCTCGAGGCCGTATGTCGAAAACGTTGGGAGCTATGTAACGGAATGGCCTGGAGATGCCTGATCCCGGAAAGCCTAACCGCTACATGAAATGCCGCGTCACCCCATTTTTTTCATCTGTGAGTGGAAGCCCTCGCAGAGAAGACAAGCGGAGAACAGGCTGGTTGCATGGAGCAATAGGGTGAGGGTTCTTTGATCCAATGTGGATACCCAAACTAAGGAATCCTGCACAAGCTATCGGGCACATCACCACGGTTTTTGTGCTGAGATGGGCACAATGCGCTGGCCATCGCGGAGGACATGTCCGGACTTCACTGCCTTCCCATCCACGGTGACTCGCCCAGCCTCAATGGAAGCCTGGCTCTCAAAACGTGAGGAAAAACGACTTGTGGGTTTGACAGTGGCCTCGTAGTAGTCTCGCGGAAAAGCCACAAACTCGCAAGCGCACACCTGCAAGCGGACGAATGTGTAGTGAGCTTTCCCACCTGCAGCAGCGAGCCTCGAGCAGCGTCCTGCCTATCCAACGCTGCCTGGACACGGTGGATGATATGACAGGTACTGAATTTCAAGGCGGGTGCTCGAAAAGCTGGCTTGGTTTCAGACTTGACATGTGTTGTGAAGTCAAAGTCGTATGGCCTTGGCAGCTTTCGTCTCGCTGCCACTATTCCGCTGCTCACGGCTGATATCCTTCTCAGCTGCATGCTCCACATGCCGCAGTCCTCCCTGCAACCGGTACGTGACCTTAACGAAACAAACATTTTGAACTTTGCATCTTCATCATTCCTTTTGCAAAAAGATGAGGCGCTAGCATGCTCCGGACCTGTAGCAGCGGCACCAGAAAGTCGCCCTGAAATCACTTCGTATGTCCCACCGTCAGAACTCACGCTGATAGACCTCGCTTTGTTGCCGGGTTCGTCGCAGATTCCGCAACCTGGTCAGATGAAATCGGCCAAGTCATGCCATGCCCTCTTAGACCCTCCACCGAAGCTGAGAAAGAGGCGGCTAGCTCGCCATCTCCCTCATCCTGTTGGCCTGAACAGTGGCATTGATCCGCGGAAGCTCGCAGAGACTCTTGCGTCGGAGGAGCTGCCCCTGTCCGCCACACTTTTCTTCTCGTCCTGCGAAAAAGGGGCCGGGCCCCGGGCCCGTTGGAATCGCTTGGACCCCTGCCTGGCCTGGGAGTTCTCATCCCCAACGGCTTGCCGCTTGGGCATCGTCCACGCATCGTGAAGGTACTTGTCAAAACTCCAAGCTGATCTCTCTTATGTGAGGATATGTAAGGCTTCAGGCCAAAAACTCTCTTGGATAGGTTGGCTGTCCGGAGTCGATCGTGTCATGCTGAATCAAACAGACCTCCGTCTGTAAGACTTGAGCAACGAGCTTTTCACGCTCGGAATTGCAAGTCTGAGGAACAGGAAGTTTCCGTGGCAGACTACGCACCGAACAGTTTTAAACGCGACGCTCCTAGCATCAGCTCAACAACGAGTCCAGGCATACCAAATGCCCTCCTCACGATGACGTCACACGAGCTCTGTGCCATATACCTGTCGCAAGAAAGGGAAGAAGGAGTCCGTTTGTCGGGGGGAAAGCGTTTGCAGGAACGAATCTCTTTGCAGTTGAATGAAAAGCTATTCCACCGTCTCTAGCCGCCACCTCGGGGACCTTAACGGCGTCCACCCACGGCCGCACGCCTGAAAGCAACTGAGCTTGGAGATTCTTACATGGCCAGCAGAGCTCGAGGCAAGGATATGGCACTTGGTAGTGAAAAGAAGCGACTGCACACGAATAGCTCTTCGAACTGCCACGGTCCTGCTCTACAGTTTGGTCCCTTTGCCTGAGCACATGCTCCGTGGCCGAAGGCGGTAAAGAAGAGCGAGTACTACCGCTCAGTGGACCCAAACATCCCAAAAGCTGAACACTAGTCACTAGCTGTTGGATACAGCCTTGGAGGGGACGGTGTTCGACGTCGCGGACGGCGATCCTTGGAGGTGTAGGCGTGCAGGCTTTCCCAAGCTTTCCTAGTCTCAAAGCTTCTGCCTCACGGCCGCTGGATCGACGAGGCCTGTGGCTCGCAGGCGGCATGCGCTGAGTCTAGGCAAACGTGCGAAACTATGCCAAGCAGCGGATCCCGCGCGGCTCCGCGGTTTCCATTGCCTTCCGTCCTGCTGAAGCTAGTGCTGACTTCGTGGTGTTTCTTACCTACTTTTGCACCTCGTACGGGAAGGAGGGTCTGTACGACCTGCATGCAAGCAAGCAGTCTGTTTTCAGGTAACTTTGTCAGTGTCGTCGCTAAGCTCTGTGCGAGAAGAAGCATTGGCAGCCTGTCATGTGGTGACGGCGTCGTGTCAGGAGATGGAAACATGCACGGCAAAGGCAGAAACAGTCGTGGCAGCAGCACTCCACTGCGCGGAGGGGCATCTCTGTATCCTGAAGAGCATAAGCTTGTAGCGTAATCTGCTTTACAGTGCAGCCTTCCCTGCCAGAAACATTCACAACGGAACAGATCCGCAAGCGCTGCCTCCTCCACCAGTTGGCCTGCAATCTTGCGATGCCCGTACAATCCGTCATGGGAAGATGCAGAGAATAAACTCATGAGTTTGCAGCTTCTTCTCAAGTGTGCTTCAACAGCGTGCTGTCGCCCGCTAGCGTCTGGAACGGGTGTGTAGGTATATATAAATATATACCTACACACACAAACACATCCGTGCATGCCTGTATAGTTCTGTATGTGCGTACATGCATGCTTATGTATACATACAGGGGGTTAAACGCGACTACGACTTTACATGTGCAACACGACAAAGCGAAGCTCCGAAAGCATGGCCTCCACGCGGGGCTGCTTTTGCACAGCAGTTCTTTCACCGGCCGACAATGCCGGGAGGAATCATATTTTCATTTTCTTTGCGGCGGCATCCGGTCGACAAAGGCCCCACGACGCACATGTTCTGCAGTAGATGCGAATGCCTTGAAGGCGACATAAGCACAGTCCATTGAGAGGCTTGAACATGATGGTGATCGTAGCTCTCTGCCGCGCCCCCTCTGCCGACAGAGACTTCGAGGTTTGACCAGGCATCGTAGCTCCTTGTGCAATAGAACATTATTTGCTGTTACTGTATTGTACCACATAATATCATATAGTGCAATATCACACTATGTTGTATCAGATGATATGATATAATATAAGACTTTATATGACATGACCTGCTGTATTTGTATATAAACATAAATATACATAAAATATAAATATACATATAAATATAAATATATATATATATATATAAATATAAATATAAATACAAATATAAATATAAATATGAATATAAATAAATATATATAAATATATCGAAGTATATTATATTGTATTATGTCTTGCAATATACAGTAAACTTGTACGAGCTTCTATCATACCAAAGTGGGTTATCTGTGTTGTGTGTTGCTGTGCTATAGTAGGGTATATCATATCATATCATACCATATTAAAAAAGATAGTCTCATGCAATATGACAGAATACCATCTCCCTTCATGATGTAATGTCATAGAATGAATATCATACAATAAAAAATATCATATCATATCATATCATAAAGGACATGCTATGTGGCAAAATACAATATCATCTCATACAACAAGATACCATATCAAGAATCGTATAACATAAAAATATCATAAACACAATATAATACCATATGTACAATAACACGTCACATGATCTTAACACTGCATTATCCAACATCATACATTAGAATTTTACAATGTACCAGAATATAGCACAATATAACATGTGATCATATGATACAACAGAATAGAAGAGAAGATGTAATGGAATAGAACAGAATAGAATGGGACTAGGAATCGGACTGGGCGTGGGAGGCGGAACGGGAGGCAATCGGAATTCGCACAGGAATAGGAATGGAATTTGGCATAAGGTGGTGTAGTGTAGGACTTTGCCGGCCTGGGGCTTCTACTTCTCCGGCTGGCACCTCGCAAGGGGGCAGCTTTGCGACGATGCGCTCTCCTCCGCGTGCGCCGGGGCTCCGGCCCGAGGCGGGCGGAGGGGCTCCTCGGGCATCTGAAGTCCGTCTCCTGGAGAGCTTTCCGACAAGGTTTAGGGACAGGAAGGCGAAGGAAGGAAGGCTTCTTCCCAGGCGCCTAGGAGGTTCCTCGCCCTCAAGGTAAACATCGATGGTCCGGTCCTTGCCACTGCACAATGCACATGCGCCTGCAGGCCCCGCCATGACCAAGCTCATTACATTCAACTGGCCACCGTGGAAGCGGCGCACTGCGTCCGACGCATGTCGCGGCCTGCGCAATCCAACCGATGCAGGGCTCGCTCGGGAGCTCGGGAGCCCGGCAAGGATTCTCAGGCCCGGGCTCTCTAAAGGTGATGGTGGCCACGTCGCCACCCACCGAGGCACCTAGCTTCCAGAGATTTTTCATCTTCGGGCACAAAGATATTACGGACATGTCTGGAAGCGTCTGCAAAAGGAAAGTCGAGAGCTCCCAAGCTTCGCGCTCATGACCCGGCCGACGGGATTAAAGGCCGCTTCGAGGTCCCGGCCTGCAGTTGGCGCAGCTTTCCCGCTGCAGGGACTCCAAAGCTGAGTTCGCGGCGGTTGATCCGAAGGCCCTGCAAGTTCGACACTACCTCAGACAGCCGGTGCAAAGGCTGCAAAGATGCTGCGAAGCAGAGTTCAAAAGTCAGGGATCCGACGATAGTGCAGCCCCTGGGCAGAGATTACAAGCCAAAACACACCCTTTCCCCTCTCACTTCGAAGCAGCACCGGCCTGGGAGGAGGGCCTCGGCCTGTCATGTGAGCTCCCTCGAGAGTCTCTCTTTCGCAAGGACTGCGAAAGAGAGAGAGAGAGAGTGAGCAAAGAGAGCTCGTAGTAGCAGAAGCCTCTGTCGTCATCCGCTGGCGGATCATCATTCCTGCCATCTGCAGTCCACGCCCACGCCCTCCTAGTCTTGGTTACACTACCCGTGGCCAGCCTTCTGCGATCTCGGTCGCGTGGCTCTGGGTCTCCTCGACGGTCACCACCCTGAGGAGGGCAATCTCTTGACGAAGCCCATGGGGACGGAGGACAGCTGGGGTACTGACACGGCCATAATCGTCATAGTCCTGCGAAAGACATGCAGGAAGCCCGCACTTGAACTTTGTATGATGTTCACTAGACGTCTCCTTGCCCCCATATCCGCCACCCCGGCCGTATCTATCGTCATCGCCCCTGTCCCAAAACGGATCGTCCGGCCGTTGCACGGCATCACAACTGTCAGGGCGCCAAGAGCCCACTGCCTTCCACCATAGGAGGATTTTCCCCCCTGGTCCTTTGTTGGACACTCTGAAAACAACAGACACCTGCGACAGCACTTGCATACTTCATCCGAAGCACATAGCTTTTTCCGTACTTGTCATCGTACTTGTCGTATTTCCCTCCTTGGATGGGCAGCTGCTCCGATACTCAGAGTCTTTGCGCCAAAGGCACCTTCTCCTGATTCTCTGAGTGCCCGACCGCCGTAGCCGCCCCTAGTTGCACACAAGCTGCAGCAGCTAAACGGGGGCAGCCAACCATGCTTTCAAACTGACCCGTCTAAGCCCTGCACTTGTCGTAGGATTTGTCGTAGGACTTGTCATACGACTTGTCGTAAGACGTGCCATAAGACTTGTCGTACTTGTCGTATGACTTGTCGTACGACTTGTCATACTTGTCGTAAGACTTGTCGTACGACTTGCTGTCGTAGGACTTGTCATACGAGGAAGTTTTGTCCCACGTTTTGCCTCCGGATCCGGCCCAACTGTACGACTTCCCACCTGCATCGAGACAAAAGTCGCTAGTACCCTGCAAGCACACATGTGGAACAGGCAGGTGCCTCCACCGCCATAAGAATCGCTGCCCTGACAGGCCGACCGGATACCCCCGCCATGCTTGGCACAACAGCAAAGGTCCTTCTTCCAATCGCTTGACCAGTCATTTCCGTCCTTCTTCCAATCCTCGTAAACCAAATCATGGCATGCAGGCTGCAAGTCTGAGGATAAGCACCCAAGTATCGTGCCGCAGCTTTGGATCCCGAGCCCCACTTATCGGAGTCCTGCCACACGGCGCTTTGATGATAAAAGGAAAAGCATCGCGGGTCTAGCCCATGGGACAAAAACGGCATCTTGGTGGGCACAGCTGTGTGATAGTAGAACCATTTCCTTCCAGTCGTCCTTCTTCTTCCAGTTGCTGTCCTGCACACAGCGTGCTGCAACTTCACGGGCTGGTGAGGCAAACGAGCATCAGTTGCGTATCTAGTGCC